>SEYY01000276.1:118715-121215 GCA_009176605.1 Armadillidium nasatum
TGTGTTATGTCGCCTTGGTTGTTTAATTTGTTAATGGATGGTGTTGTTAGGGAGATGGAGAGGGAAGGGTAGGTGTTAGGTTAAGAAGTGGAGATGATGAATGGGAGGTAAATGTCATGGTGTTTGTGGATGATGCGGTGTAAGTTGAGGAATCTGGGGAGAAGCTGAAAATGTTGGTGAGGGAGTATGTGAGGGAATGTGCGTCTAAGGGATTGAGGGTAAATTCAAAAAAGAGGAAAGTGATGAGAATTGATGGCGAGGAAGAGCCGAAGAGGCAGTAAGAGGAAAGTAACGGGGAAGGGAGGTTGTCGAGGTAGGGGGAGAGAAATTTGAGGAGTATAAGAGTTTAAATATCTGGGAATGCTGGTGGAGAGAAAATGAGGGACAGAAGAGAAAATAAAGAATAGAGAGATGGAGGGAGAATGTAAAATTTTATATATATATATATATATATATATATATATATATATATATATATATATATATATATATATATATATATATATATATATATATATATATATATATATATATATATATATATATATATATATATATATATATAATATATATATAATATTATAATATAATATATATATATATATTATATATAATATATATATATATATATATATATATATATATATATATATATATATATATATATATATATATATATATATATATATATATATATATATATATATATATATATATATATATATATATATATATATATATATATATATATATATATATATATATATATATATATATATATATATATATATATATATATATATATATATATATATATATATATATATATATATATATTATATATATATATATATATATATATATATATATATATATATATATATATATATATATATATATATAATATATATATATATATATATATATAATATATATATATATATATATATATATATATATATATATATATATATATATATATATATATATATATATATATATATATATATATATATATATATATATATATATATATATATATATATATATATATATATATAAGCATGGAAGAAGAGGAGAATAACGAAAGAAATAAGTGTATGAATTTTGAGAATGTGTGTCTGCCATCTGTAAAGTATGAGTGTGAAACATGAATGATGACTGCTTCAGACAACGAAAATATTAGAAATGTTAGAGATGAAGGAATTGAGGGCTATATGTGGGTTAAGGAGGGTACATAAAATCAGAAACGAAAGAATAAGGGAGATGTGTGGATAGGGGAGCCGAGGTGGAATTGAATGAATGAGATGAGGGATATTTTGGAGGAGGATGGGGGGAGAGTTTGAATGTGGATGAGAGTAGGAAAGTTGTGGAAGAAAGAGGAAGATGGAGGGCAGTGGTGAGGTGGGGAAAAAGACACTGTGTGGGTGTATATGTGCGAGAGAATTGCTCCAGGAACCACCCCACGAGAGTGGGAAAAGTCAATGGTAATATATATATATATATATATATATATATATATATATATATATATATATATATATATATATATATATATATATATATATATATATATATATATATATATATATATATATATATATATATATATATATATATATATATATATATATATATATATATATATATATATATATATATATATATATATATATATATATATATATATATATATATATATATATATATATATATATATATATATATATATATATATATATATATATATATATATATATATATATATATATATATATATATATATATATATATATATATATATATATATATATATATATATATATATATATATATATATATATATATATATATATATAGATGAAGTAAAAAGGTCCAGGAATTAAGGTAGTTCCGATTTTCATGAGTTAATTGGCTTTTTCGAACAGTTTATTAAGCATAAACTTGTAAAACTGATAATTTTCTGTAGAAATGTTGTAATTAAGAGGAGATACGCTTCTATAAAAGGGGGTTATGATTAATAAAATGGTTAATTAAAAGTGCAAAATGTTATGAAAAGAATATAACAAACATTTTACTCATACAAATCATTTTTAATTATGAAATGTCACTCGTAATTAAAGATAAAAATAAACAAAAAAGCATTAAATTTTAATGTAAAAAATATTACTTTCAATTTTCTTTCTCTGATAGAAGAGACTAAAGCCCTAAATAAAATTCCCAAGATTTGAAGGAAAAATTTCTTTATTCAAATCAAAGGAATTCTATGATGTTTGAAAGAGTGTAAGCATTAAAAACTGGAGAAAATAGAAGAAGGAATAGTGTTCTTATATTTGCGATTAAAGTACACCTAAGAATGAACATTGTTTCTAAGTCTTGGTGTAGACAGTTGGACAGTGGTAAGATGAGGCTGTGTGCATGTGGAAATATAATTCAAGCAAACTTTCAACTTTCCTCAAAAGAATAAATACAACGATAAAATTCAGTAAAGCAATGTCAC
>SEYY01000276.1:126215-166215 GCA_009176605.1 Armadillidium nasatum
AGATTTCATTAATTAACCCATTAATGCCCACTGTGTCTTTTTAGACACGTAAAACATGACCTCATAAAATATTTAAAAAATAATATATTTTAATTTTTTTTTGGTTTGGTACGAATGGTTATTCTAAGGAATGATTCTTCTAGCGATTTATGGCAATGTTTTCCTCAAATTTTTTTATTTTTCGTTTCTACATGCAATAATTTCAGTAGTAAAATTTTTGATGAGCGTGAGTGCTTGACATGCATTGACTTGTAAGTGTTTTTTGGGGTACTTGTATGTTTGGATAAGTTATTTTTTATTTTTTTTACTTATTAGTAATTGTACTGTATGCTGAAAATGCGAAAACGAATATTTTATTAGTGAAATAAATTTTATAGGGTGTTATTTTACCGCGTGTCTTTTTAGACACAGTGGGAAGTAACGTTAACAAATATTTGAATTATTTTTTTTTTGACTCAGAAACTTTCGATTTCATCTTTACTTGCTATTGTAGCTGAAATTTAAGTATATATATATATATATATATATATATATATAATATATATATATATATATATATATATATATATATATATATATATATATATATATATATATATATATATATATATATATAATTTTATTTTTTGCTGGATATGTCATATTTTTTTCTCATTTGCGGATACGGATATAGAATTTTCGAAAGTGCGGATGCGGATGTTGAATTTTCGCAATTGCGGATACAGATGTTAATTTTGATGAAGATGCTCTGCGGATGCGGATGCCATCACTAATATATATATATATATATATTATATATATATTATATATATATATATATATATATATATATATATATATATATATATATATATATATATATATATATATATAATTTTCAGCAAAATATGGCTTCTAAAAAACTTGATATTATAAGAGGTACAGAGAAAATCTTGAATATACTAGAAAATGATGAGCAAACTAAATTTGTAAGTACTGAGATTGATGCGGCAGATCTTGAAATTGTTCTCAATCCACCTCAGGATGGTGGGGACTCTGATAGAGACGACGCCAACAGTGATGCAGAGGTATTCACCACAATGTTAGAGACCTTGGGAAGGGTTTTCATCTCAAACAGCAGAGCTAAGAGCAATAAGAAAAAGACTTACAATAGAATTTATGGATCATATATGCAGAGAATCTGTAAAATATGCTTCTCAAAAAAGAGACCAACAATTTACACTTTCTGTCGATGAATTGTACATTTATTTCGGAATTCTTTTGCTGTCCGGTTACAACAAACTTCCCTTTAGAAGAATGTACTGGGAAAGACGTCCCGATTCAAACAATAATTTGGTTAATAATTCTATAAGTAGAAATAAATTTGAAAAAATTCACTAATTTCTACATTTCAGTGATATGACCATTGATCCTAACGAAAAAGTGTACAAAATTTGACCCCACATTGATCATTTGAACAACAAATTTTTTTATTTCATAGAGCCTCTTGGCAGTGAATTTTCTTTAGATGAAGCTATTTAGCCATATTATGGGCATCATTCAGTGAAGCAATTTATTAGAGGAAAACCTATTAGATTTGGGTTCAAATTCTGGTGCCTAACTACACCAGAAGGATACATAATCAAGTTTCATCCATATACAGGAGGAGGGGACAAGATACCTGGAAAGACAGTAGGGTCTTCTGTGACAGAGAAGCTGTGCTTAGGATGCGTTCCTGAAGGGTCGTTCATATATATGGACAATTATTTTACATCACTTTCATTGATGGACACCCTTGCAACTAACAAATTGTTTTGCATTGGAACAATCCGAAGTTACAGAATTGAGAATGCTCCTTTGCAGGACTTGAAAAAGACATGTCGGGGCACTTACTGTGCCGTAGAAGGAAAAAAATCTGGGTTACTCTTGTTCGATGGAATGACAACAGTCAAGTAACCATGGTTACAAACTCAAAAAAAGAGGCATCTTTGAAATTGGTAGTTGCAAACGTTGGAGCAGAGGAGAGAGAAAACAAGCAGTCATTCCTCAACCAAATATCGTAAAACTGTATAATAAAAACATGGGAGGGGTGGATCTGTTCGAAAAAATGCGAGCATTGTACCGAATTAGAATATGATAAAAAAATGGTATTGGTATTGCCTAAATGGTAGTGTTGTCAATTTGTGGATGCTATACCGTAATATTGAAAGCATTCCGCTTCTTGAATTTACTAGACAGAATAGACAAGCGTAGGAGATGTGCAATCTATAGAATATCCGTACAATATCGTTGCACAAAATGCAATGTAGGTCTTCATGCATATGAATGCTTTGTTAAATATCATATATATATATATATATATATATATATATATATATATATATATATATATATATATATATATATATATATATATATATATATATATATATATATATATATATATATATATATATATATATATATATATATATATATATATATATATAATATATATATAATATATATATATATAATAATAATAATAATAATAATAATAATAATAATAATAATAATAATAATAATAATAATATAACTTTAGCAAAAAGTATCATTATCTAAATTTCGAGTTCTTGTTAACGCTAATGCCCACTGTGTCTAAAAAGACACGGCCTAAAAATCTGTGAAAGAGACGGAATTTTTTAAAAATTCTTGGAAATTGACATTTCTAGGACTAAAATAGACTATATATCCAAATTTTAAAAAAAAATTCAAACTTTTTTAATTTCGGGCATTAATGGGTTAATAAGATTTTATTATAAAATAATGATCTTATAATCAAAGTAATGATGCCATATAGGAACGGCATTTAAATCAACCAATAAGTGACCAGCTTCTTTTGTGACATAACATGCCTTCTTAAGAGAAAAAAAGTGGAGGCATTTGAAGAAGTTAGTTCAGCATCAGACATAGCTGCCACAGGATATTCTGTGGTAGTAAGTCGAATGTTAAAACAAACTTTTAATTACATTTTATTTGTTATTAATAATATATTATTAATAAAGCATCAACTTTAGAAAATTAAATAAAAGTGAAAATGGTACGGAGAGTCACGGTGCTTGTAAAACAAATATTAAAGAAGAATTAATCTTTTATTTTTGTTATATCATTTGTGTATTTGTAATTAGAATTAAGGGATAAAATATTGAAAAGAAACAAAGCTGTTTGTGACGATTTCTCCTTTAAAAACCGAGTTCCTTACGGATCATATATATATAAACTTTATCAACTGTGTACTAAAGTATGAATTAGGAAATAAGTTTCTGTATTATTTTCAATGACTTTTACTTAAAAGTAATTAGTAAATATCGTAATTAAATTAATAAATATTGTAAAAATTAAATGAAGAGATTATTTGCTATTAAAACCTTCCTCCCTATAATTAAAGTCGGTGATATAAGACTTTGAAATATTTGGCCCATGTCAAAATAGCCAATTTTTAAATTTGAATGACCTCTGGCGGCCGGCGGTCCGTGTAGGAGAAAATTTTATTCCTTCTTTAATTTGTGATATTTTGATAGTTTTCTTAATACTTTTATCATATTTTGTTTTGAGTACAATAATTACTTCAGCAAATAACAACATTTTGAATACGTATGTTATATTAGCCTCTTCATTTTTTTTTTTTTTTTTGTGACACCATGTTTAAATTTAAAAAATTTAGCGGGAATCAAAATTAAATTACAGATTGGAAAGCTTATTTACAGTTATCATCTTGTTTTTATCTTCAAAATTTTTAATCTGCAGTTTTAATAGTGTAAGTTTTCTGTTTCAGTAGGATTATAAAATATTAAACTTTCCTAACAATATAAAATATTAAACTTTCCTAACAATTTTACATAGGTTGATGATAATTATATGGTACAGTAAAATTACCTGCTATAACTAAGTATAATTACTGTCTGTATTTGATCCTATTTAAAACATCTTGAAAAGTATTCTATTTTATTGGAAAAGTAAATTTAAAACGTAACAGTTAAAGCATTAAAAAAATTAAGATATTTGTTAAGTTCATGGTAGGAAATATATTTTTTAAACTACAAAAACTGTGAATACATTAAATGAAAATATATTGAATAAAACCCAGTAGAGACCACTTTTGTAACAAAAAACAAAAACAAAGTAAGAAACAAAAATTTTAATATTAAAAGTTATATTGAGATGTTGAGACAATATTTTTGTTTTGGAAGTGAAAAAAAATATTGTTAATTGTGCTTTATTAAGTCATAGTATTAAACTGCAAAATGGTTATACCACAATATAAATATATATATACTAACAAATATACAGTAGGTCAGATAGATAGGGAGATTTGTAGACAAAATGGGATAATCTCCTTTTACATACAAGTTTAAATTCAAACAACTATTTTCTGATGAAGTTCGTGTCCTAGAAAGTTGCCTATTTTAAACATAAATTGCCATGTTAAGTAATTTTTTTAACATATTGTTTTTTCTTTAAAACTTTTATCAAAGAATAGATAAAGATATAAAAGTATTTGTGATTATCAAAATGAGCCTTTGTTATTTACGAAGCCATTTTAAATTTATTTTACTTTTTTAACTGTAATAATATAGATTCTTGATTGTCCTAAATTTATAACATTGATCTAAATTACTAAGTAATACTTTTACTATAGTTATCCTATAGTGGTATTGAATCTATTAAGTATAATTATAAATCTGTTTATATGTTAGAGAAAATAAAATAAGGTAATTGTTTAGTATAAGTGTCTCAAAACCAATTGTCATCATTTTTCCATATAACACTGCAAATGCATTAAAATGAAAAGTATTGTGAGGCCTGTAACAATTTTTGATGTAGCAAATATCAGTACTTTACACTAATGATATCTTTGTTTACCATGTACAACAATCACATTTAAATTTCATTTGCAGCTATATGACAAATTATTATATTAAAATATCCATGGTTGCTGTAATTGATTAACTGAATCATGGTAGCCAAAACTTAGGGGAGTAAGGACTAATAGAATTTGCATATATATATATAATATATTATATATATATTATTAGTATTTTTATTATTATTTGTTAATTATTTTATTATTATTAAGATTTATGGTCCACAAAAAGTACATATTTAAGTTCTGGATACCATGTTTAACCCTTTTGCTATAGATGCCCATTTTACTGATCCTGACAGGGATTTGATAAAAATGATGGAAACATTACTATTAATGCTCCATTTGTGAGGAGACTTTTGGATCACTAACATGTTAGTACCACACAGTGAAAGGGTAAATATATTATGGCATCTATGATTCATCGATAATGGTAACCATATCATGATAGTATCATTTTGTCACAGGTAGTCATATCTGAAAGTTGTGAAAGGAGTGTTGTTTGCATTAAATGAAGATATCTATCTTTAGCGTTAAGTACAGATATTTGCTACATCAATAATTAATGTTACAGGCCTCACTGACACTTTTTTGCACATATATATATATATATATATATATATATATATATATATATATATATATATATATATATATATATATATATATATATATATATATATATTATTATTAGGGATAGAGCAATACCAAAATTTTTTATTGATACGATACCAAGACTTTCAGTTTTGACTGATACCAATAAACTTTAAAGTTATATATATATATATATATATATATATATATATATATATATATATATATATATATATATATATATATATATATATATATATATATATATATATATATATATATCCAAGTAAGGCTCTAGGGGCCTGTCAGAGTGCCAGCACTCTTCTCCATCTAGATCTGTTATAAATAATTCCATCTTTCATCAACTGTTTCACTGTAGGCAGCTGACGTTGCCTCAGTGAGTCCCAAACTGACTCCATCCATCTCTTCCTGGGTCTTCCTCTTGGCATCCACTCTCACCTCCCTCCAGCCACTCCCCCCTCCGAAATCCTCCACGTGTGTCCCAACCATCTGTCTTGCTACATCTATCTTTTGAATAATTGGTCCAACCCCTATACTTTCTCTAATTCTTACTTTTCTTATCGTCTCCCTCCTAGTCCTTCCCACCATCAACCGCAGCACCCTCATCGCTACCGCTTGAATTCTGCTTTCTTCTCTTGTTGTTGTACTCCAAGTCTCAGCCCCATAAAACAAAAATGGGGTCAGTACTTTCAAAAATTACTTTCTTTACTCCTATTTACTCCTATATGGCACTCTCACCACTCTTTCGTATTTCTCCATCCTGTTGGTGATTTTCTGCATATTTCCTCATTCCCTTGTGAATATTCCCCAAATACTCACATCCTTCTACCACCCTCACCTCCTCACCATCCACCTTAGCACAAGCTTCTCTCCCACTCCCTCTTCTCCCTACTAACTATTAACAGTTCTATCTTTTCCACATTCACACTCAATCCTGCCTCTTTTAGCTTTTCAGCAAAACTTCTTATCATCTCTCTTAACTTCTCTCTATCTTGGCTGCTTTATATATATATATATAATATATATATATATATATATATATATATATATATATATATATATATATATATATATATATATATATATATATATATATATTATGTTTCCTCTGGTTGGTAAAGACCAGAGGCATACTAATTTCCACCAGAGTTGGGGCAATATTGGAACCTAATCGTTTAAATGCTGACTGCCCTGATACACTGCGCTTGAAAGTGTGCAAGTCAAAAGAAGTTGAGAAAACGGATAAAGGGAGTGTGTTTCAAGGCCACCATCAGCATAGGAGTGGATTGGTAATGAAGTAATAGAGAGATCATTAATGAGAAGTGGAAAAGGTGTTTTGGGGATAGAACAGTACTGAGGAATACCACTGTTAATAGATTTAAAGGATGAAAGGTGGCTGTCTACAACAGCAGCTATAGAATGACCAGAAAGAAAATCAGAGAGATAAGGATAAATTCTGAAAGAGGGAAGTTTAGAAGTCAAAGCTTTGTACCAGACCCTATTGAAAGCTTTCGAAATGTCCAGTGCATAGAGTGGAACACCAAAGAGTCAGAGAGAAAGGAAAGAATAATCACCAGTAGAGCATTTCCTACGAAAGACATACTGGCGATTATAGATAAGATTTGAAGAATTGAGATGTTTCCAAATCTCCCTGTTAAGGATATATTCAAAAACTTTAGAAAGAACGGAGGTTAAAGAAATGGGATGGTAGTTGGAGGGTTGAAAGGGGTCCCCCTTCTTCGGCATAGGCTGAATGAGTGCATGTTTCCAGCAAGAAGAGAAGGTTGAAGTAAAAAGACACAAAATAGTTTTTCAAAGCTGGGTTCTAGCTCAGAAACACAAGTTTTGAGAACCACAGGAGGGATACCATCAGGACAGTACATCTCCTTAGTGTTAAGCTCTGAGAGAGCATAAATGACATTAAGGATTCTTAAATTTATTTCTGTTAATATTAATTTAATTTCCTACCACAAACTAAACAAATATCAAAATTAATGTACATTTGCATTAATTAAGTTAGACTTATCTGAAATGTTTTAGGTTTCATAAGCTGGTACTTACATAGTTTTCTGTACCCTACTTTTATATAATTTTTGATACAAATATGATTTATTCATAAATGTGTTGGAAACAGTATACTAATACATGGAACAGCAATTCTGGGTATTTATTTCCAAACCAACACAGGTTATTTTTTACTCTGTAGTAACTACAATCACAAACTAAATGTAAATGCAGTAAAAAAAAAAAAGCATATTGATTAGGTTCACACTGGGAAATCAATATTTTTTAAACCACAAAAACTATGGACACTCAATAAACAAAAATGAATTGAAGAAAGTTTAATGAAGCGTTGTAGACCACTTAAAAATTTTTAAATTATGAAATTTTCAAGTCGACAATAATTATATTAATATACTGTGACTAAGAATGTTTTGGAAACAGATGACTACAGAGTTGCTGAGGAAATTATTGTATGTGTGTGCTATTGTGTATGAAAATTTTGCATACAGTATAAATTATTTTTGTAATATTTGTCATACCACAAAGCATTCATTGCCATTATTAGATATTTTTCCCTTTTTTCCATAATGTTTCATCTTCATTTCTCTCACAGTTCATTTTTCTTCACCGTAATGGAAAATAGTTTGACAGAAAGTTACTGATAATCCTTCAGTTAAAGCTTGATTTGATTATGTAATAAAATTTATATATTAAAAAAAAAAAATATAAAAAAAAGTAGTTTTAATAATGAAAGAAATAATTAAAAATATATCCTAAAATTTTTAGAAATCTTTGTTATAGATAAATTTCATTGTTCTGAATATAGAAAAAGTTGGGGTATTTATGCTCTGTTCAAATTATAAATATATTTATCAGAAACAAAGTCTATTATTATTATTAATTAGACATAAATATGAATATTGTTGATTCTGCAGTTTCTCTGGAAGAACTTGAAAGTGGTTTTAACTCAAAATTATCAGATTTAAAAGTAAGTTTTGTTTAATTTCAATAAAAAAATATTTTTATAGCCTAATTTTATAGCATTGATATATCTTCAAAAATTAAACTATTATTAATACCCTATTCATAAAAGTTTTAAGTTTTTTGAATAATTTTGTACAGGTTCTTAATTACATTAGAGGAGGATGGGATAAGGATACAGTTGAAGAAATATTAGAATTGCAGAAAGAATTAGCTTGTATTTCACAGATCGTAGGACAGTATAAAGAAATTCTACAGAATGGACGAGAAGAAATTGAAGAAACCAAAAAATTATGTCTTCAAATTGATGCCTTAAGTGACAGGTTAACATACATGAAAAATAATTTACCCAGTCATCTTCCTTCTGTGCCGGATTGTGTTGTACCTGAAAAGACCGAGAATGAACCATTATGTAATTCATTGCCAGTTCCAGCTGCATTTACAAAAGCTGATGAAAATATAATTGTGAGTATATATATATATATATATATATATATATATATATATATATATATATATATATATATATATATATATATATATATATATATATATATATATATATATATATATATATATATATATATATATATATATATATATATATATTATAAAAGTCTTTATGGTTTTATCTTTTTCTTTATTCAGTAAAATTATTTAAAAATTTAAAAATAAGCTTCATAAACACTTGATAGTATAGAAATCATTTTTAAACGAGTATCTTAATTTTATAAATTTTAGAAATCCAAGGATCCTCCAAAACCAGCGAAAACCCAAAAGGCATTGCCTAAAGTGTCTTACATCACACTTGATGAATATGAATTGGTACCAAAGTAAGTAATACTTCAGTAGATTTTAGAATCTCATATTTATTATTTTTTAATATTTTATTACTCTGCTTCAAGAGTATAGTCAGTGTTATTAGTTTTAAGTACGCACATAAAATGAAGCCTTGCATGGAGTGATAGATAAATTTTATTTATTTATTTATTTTTTTCTTCAATAATTGAGCATACCTCACCAACTAAGGTCTTATGCGGTCATCCTGGCAGACGAACAACTGCCCTTCAATTCATTGCAAGCTTAAAGCAACCACAGTTACTCACCAATAGAGCAAAGTATGACATCACTTTCACCTATTTTAATAGGTGTTGTGTTACAGCAGTGACAATTTTTATTTGGTATTTGAGCTTGGCAATAGCACATAATGCATTCGTAAAATATCTATCATTCAGTGATGGATCATTGATGTTTAGAAAACTTTTATATTTATCTTTAATATAAATATCACTAAATGAAATCTGTTCTAAAACTAGGATTATGAAAATAATGCAAATGTAAATATCTATTTATGGAGTTGAAAATTAATGATATTGTTCCTTCAAGACTGCATTATAATTTCATTTAATTGAATAAATTAAGTTCTTAATTGTTCTGGTATTTTTATCTTTGGCTTCTTATGTGTATGAAAAGGAATTGTCAGATTTGACCAATACAAGGGTCTTATTCGCCCTTGTATGGAGTACTGTTCTCACATTTGGGGTGGTTCAGCTCAACCATTCTTTTGGATAGGGTTGAGTCTAAGGCTAAAAAACTAATAAACTGTCCCCTACTTTCGAACTCTCTTGACCCCTCTTTCCCTGCAACTTGACGTTGGTGCATTATCTCTTTTCTATAGGTACTTGAGCTGCTCGAGGGAGTTCACCTCGTAGCACACGAAGTGCCTTAAATGTGCATAAGCAATCTGTAAGTATTGCGAATTCGAGAGACTTGCTCTTTGTGGTATCTCATCCTTTCCATCCACTTCTGTTCGGTGGAACTCTATCATCATCTGTTTTTCCTGATGTATTTAATCTTTCTCTTTAAAGCCTCTTTGCGGCCACCTTAGGGATATGCGTTAGACTTAGTGTATGTGGGTAACAGTGGATTTCCTTTGTTTTTATTATGCCCTCTCCTTGAAAAGGGTTCTGCCCGTGAGTGGTAGTGACATGTTAATAAAATTTTTTTTTACCAGTTTTAAAGAATTGGTGCTCAAGAAATTATACCCTTCATTACCAACATTCAGGTAATAATTGTTTGAATTGAAGTTCATTGGTCTATATAATTTTACGGTTATATTTGAAACAAGATTAAGTAATAATAAAAATAATAGATAGGTCAGTTACACTAACTGAAATTTTACAACGTTTTTACTAGTTATCTATAATAACTGTATGATTGCATTTGAATTTTCTTTTCAGTTTATATATATATATATATATATATATATATATATATATATATATATATATATATATATATATATATATATATATATATATATATATATATATATATATATATATATATATATATATATATATATATATATATATATGCACCGAAACTTCGGCTTCGATATGCCGATTAATTCTGCAAATTACCGAACCTGATTAATTAGCGGGCATTCCGAATGTCATTGTCCTAATTCTTAAATTAGATACTTAATTTAGAATAAATTTTGAGCACTTAGTATGTAAATAAAGTAATTTTTGTAAATAAATGTGTTTACTGAAATTTTTTTTAAAAAAAGCTCAAGTAGATGGTAATAACTAATAAGTATGTGAAAAGTTGTTAAAATTTTAATTGACTATTATTGCAACTGCTAAATTGTTTTAGATATTAAAAATACTTTCCATAGATGCAGTGGATAAGTTCTTAATTCTTCACCATGTTCTGGTTTTAACCTGCTTCTGGTTGCTTCCTATATATTCCCTATTGTACTGAATAGATACTCATTTCTGAGTAGGATGGAGCACTGAGGTATTTTTTGGCCAATGAAGACAACCCAATAACTGATTTTTCTTTCTTCGAGCTAGTTAATTGGTAATCTGCCCACCATTCATTTTTTGGGAGCTTCTGGTAGACTTAAATATGAATTATGTGGTAAATAGTTACACATTTAGTCATTTACCCTTTTAATATGGATGACAGCTTATTTCGCGCTATTACACGAAAGAACCAGTATCACTATATAAATGTGCCAGAATATTCTGGATTTGGGTAGGTCTTAGTCATCTGACATCACAACTTGACATTTGACTAAAAATCGAAAATGGTAAAGTAGAGATTTTTAAGAATATTTATTTGTTTTCTTTTTGGTAAATTACTAAGATATATTTCGATTATTACTGGCTATTGCACCTAAGATTTTCTCTTACCTCTTGTGTTTTATTCCGAAGTAGAGTGATATGCAGAGTGAGTCGGGAGGAACGCATCAAAGTGTGGGAGTGTATTCTACACTTAAATATATGACTGAAAAACCAAGTTGTAATCCTATTTTCATTTGTTTTCTAAAGGTTTTAAGTTTAAACCACCAATCAAGTAGACCAGTATATGGTAAACAACGCAAAAAAATAATCAGTTTTCAACTAATCACCTGTCAGGAATGAACTATTTTGTGTGACAACCGTAATAAAAGTGAAAAACAATGACAAACATCTGTTCAGATCTGGAATATACGAAAATGATGTTTGTATGTGATCTTTTCAACGGGAATGCTACAGCTACGGTTCAAGAGTATCGCCAACAGTTTCCGTGTAGTAGAATTCTGTATGAAAACCGATTTATCAGAACTTTCAAACATTGTCAGAGACTGGTAGACTATCCAGTGCGCACGTCACATCTAAACGTGCCCGTTGTTAAGATGTAAATAAAATATAACGCATTCTGGATTATTATTGGAACAGACTCTACAACCAACTCACAAAGAATCGCCGTTCAACTTAAAATTTCTCAAGCAAAAATGATTGAACATTACATGACAGGGCTTATATCAGTACCGCCTACAACCAGGAGACTATGCTAGACGTATTGAATTTTGTCGATGGATAATTGCTAATTGTCATGTGGTTTAATACATACTTTTTACAAAAGAAGCAATACGAGTATTCATGCGTAACTAGTTCGAAAATACCCGCAACTCTCATCGATAGTCTGACGAAAATACTCCAAAAAATAGTCGATATAAATTTTCATCATCATTTTTCAGTTAATGTGTTTGTGTGGAATTTTCGATAGTAATTTAAATGGTTCTGTCACTATTGAGAATCGTCTAATAGGAGAATATTATTTGGAATTTTTACAAATGAGTCACAAGATCTTTTAGATGTTCTTTTAAATATAAAAAATGCTATGTGCTATCAGCAAGATGGAGCTCCTCCACGCCAGGTCACATTATTTAATTTGAACTTTTTCCAGAAGCAATGGATTGGTCAACGTGGGCCTATTAGTTTGAGGCCAAGGTCTCCAGAACTCACACCATCGGATTTTTATTTATGGTACTGGTTGAAAAGTGAGGTATGCAAAAGAATGGTGAACAATCGAGGTGCAATAATTCGCCATATTTTGAATGCTGCAGCTTAAATTAAAAAAATAAACAAGGAGAACTTAGGAGAGCTATAAATGCTGTTTGTAGTCAAGCCAGAAAATGTATAGAGGTCAATGGTGCTACCTTTGAATTTTTTTTTTTTTTTTTAAATAAATAAATAGATAAATGCACTTTTCAAATAAACTTGTGTTAGCCTGCTTCATCATATTTAAATTTTTGGAACGATATAATTCTACAACAAATGAAAATCGGATTACAATTTTTTGTGGTTTTTAGTCATACATTTATTTGTAGAATTCACTATCCGGAGTTTGGTGCATTCCTCCCGACTCACCTTATATATATATATATATATATATATATATATATATATATATATATATATATATATATATATATATATATATATATATATATATATATATATATATATATATATATATATATATATATATATATATATATATATATATATCAAAAAAATCAAAAAAATCATATTTTTTTTATTTTATTGATTTTTTAAAAAAATAATAAAACTGTTTTTTTTTATTTGTTTTATTTTCATAGGTTTTTGATACATAATGATATAACAGATATATTAGTTCCTTCTTACTGTGTTAAAAAACTTTAAAGTAGTTTATATATTAGAAATATAACTTCTCTAATATTTGGTTCAAGATTTCATATAGGGTAATACAAGAATCTGATCTTCATTAATATAATTTATCCAATATAGAACTGTTAGAGTTTAGAATTCCTAATATATATTCAATCAAATCTTCAACAAAATTTTATTGAGCTTTAATCTAATGCAATTTGAGGTTATAGACAAAAGAGAAAACAGAAAACACAATTCCTTTTAATTTTCAACCATTTAAATTTTTATACATTATAAGGAAACAATATTCCTCTATATAAATTATAAAAGAAAAAATTTAAGCACTTTTGATGCATAATCATTAATCCATAAATTAAATACATAACTTGCCATATATATATATATATATATATATATATATATATATATATATATATATATATATATATATATATATATATATATATATATATATATATATATATATATATATATATATATTTTTTTTTTTTTTTTTTTTTTTTTTTTTTTTTTTTTTTTTTTTTTTTTTTTTGCAAGTTATGTATTTAATTTATGGATTAATGATTATGCATCAAAAGTGCTTAAATTTTCTTTCTTTTATAATTTATATAGAGGAATATTATTTTCTTATAATGTTGTATAAAAATTTAAATGGTTGAAAATTAAAAGGAATTGTCTTTTCTATTTTCTCTTTTGTCTATAACCTCAAATTGCATTAGATTAAAGCTCAATAAAATTTTGTTGAAGATTTGATTGAATATATATTAGGAATTCTAAACTCTAACAGTTCTATATTGGATAAATTATATTAATGAAGATCAGATTCTTGTATTACCCTATATGAAATCTTGAACCAAATATTAAGGAAGTTATATTTCTAATATATAAACTACTTTAAAGTTTTTAACACAGTAAGAAGGAACTAATATATGTTATATCATTATGTATCAAAAAATATGACAAAATAAAACAAATAAAAAAAAAAGTTTTATTATTTTTTAAAAAAATCAAAAAAAAAATATTTTTTCATAAAAAAAATCAATTGATTTAATCAACTGATTAAATCAATTTGATTTAATCAATGCCAACCCTATATATAATATATATATATATATATATAATATATATATATATATATATATATATATATATATATATATATATATATATATATATATATATATATATATATATATATATATATATATTATGATTGAAATATTGTTTTTAAGCAATTCATGTATTGTTTACTTTAGCCATCAGTTATTTCTATTTTTGATTAATCCTTAATTAACTTCCGTCAGATAGGGCTTTGATCATTTGACCAATTTTTTCTTCTTTTCTTGTTCTAAAAGGTGGTTACCTCCAAAATTGGTACGTTTTTATTTGAAGGTCAAGAAATAGGTCAAAAAAATTGAAAACCAAATTTACAAACCTTTTTGACCCTAACATTGTAACTTCAATAAATATTAAGTGATACTAATCAAGAGAAGCAAAATTTGTTTAAATTGTGACAGTTTTGATTGTGTATGTAAGATTAATGGCATAATTTAGTTTCTTCTAAGCTTAAATTTTACGTTTTAGTTAATTTTTACGGTTTTTCCTCTGGTGATTTTGTAATTGAAATCGAGTTTATAATCCGATTTTAGTACGAAAATGTTATTTCAAAGAAAAAAATTGATGTTATGTATATAATTGTTTTGATAGGTTTTTTTTTTTTTTTTTTTTTTTTTTTTTTTTTTTTTTGATGGGGGAGAGGGTTTAATCTAGAGTCAGAAAGTTGGAACAGCCTTCCCACCATCAAATTTCGTTTGTAGTTGCTTTACAAAATAAAAAGAATGATGACGATGTAATTATCAGCATAAAGTATGTAGGAAATGAAGTAGCAGGTTGAATGTCATTAATGAAATATAAAATGGTTAAAGAATAGAAAGAACATTGAGTCACACCACGCATTAAAAATTTAATAGGTTATATATATATATATATATATATATATATATATATATATATATATATATATATATATATATATATATATATATATATATATATATATATATATATATATATATATATATATATATATATATATATATATATATATATATATATAGTTCATATCGTCCCTCACTAGTATTATATGTTTCAAATTGAAACATCCAATGTTTAATTACTCTTAATATTTGCCCATGGAACTGTTAATCTCTTTACAGATATACCAAAGGAAGAATCCCTTATACCAAAGTTAACAGCACCATTGATGACATAAACAAGACAGTGGAATCAAAGTATGGTTTGATGAGAAAACCGAGATCAAAATTAAGTCCCATTGAGATGAGTATGGTGGATGAATATAAAAGACAAATGAACAAAGATACAAAAGGTAAACGATGCTCACATTTTTATCCCAATTTAAGATTCAGTAAATTGCCCACTATTTTATATATATATATATATATATATATATATATATATATATATATATATATATATATATATATATATATATATATATATATATATATATATATATATATATATATATATATATATATATATATATATATATATATATATATATATATATATATATATATATATATATATATATATATATATATATATATATATATATATAATACTTTATTTAAATTTTTTATTTGATTGTATGGCTTCCATAAGAAATGTTCGTTTGGCGATATTTTATACCTTCATTCTGACATACTTCTCTGCATTTTGGTGGATCTTTTCCTATTACCCAGAATATAATGAGAGTTTTCGATGGTGGAACAAAACTTTGATTTCCAAACTGTTCCTCTCTGACCTGCTTTGGTCACTGTACTTTGCGTCTTTTAAAAATATCAATAGCAGGGTTTCGTATTCTTGAAGTTCTATTTTATCCTCCTCTCTTTCTACTTTACATTTATAACTTTCATTATATCCATCAATTCGTATGCTGAAAAATCCTCCCTACATTTTGAAAAATATCCAAGAGAACGTTAAATAAATGAAAGCGCGGTCTTGAACATCTGATCCCTTGTATTTCTAACTAGGTTGGATTGTTTTCTGTGCCTTAAAACCTCATTTCATTTATTTGTTGGGTGTAATCTTTCACAAAACAACATCGTCAAAGACATGCAACTCAAACCTTCCACTGTTTTTTACATCTTGATGTTTGCTTTACTCATAATCTTGAAGAAAAGTACATTCTTATTTCACTAAATCATCTAAGAGGCTAGTTCCGAAGCACCTTCAGAACTTATAACCTCTAGGGTTTGATGCTTAATATATTGGTATCGTCCGTTCTTAAATGAGTGAGTGAGTATATATAAAGTGTCTGGAGTGGCCCCACTCATACAGCTCTTCTCGAAAAGTTGAGAGTTCAAAACGCTTTTTTGCCTAATCTTTCAAGCTTTTCACTGAGTATCCAACGTCTCTGTAGCCTTGAAAAAATTGTCGCATTACTCTTTATACCATTGCTTTTGCAAAGAGCACCGCACTTCTGAACTAGTGATTGTCGTTTTAAGTCATTTTGCTTGTCACTTTATTCCACAGTTAGATATGTTTGTTTTGTGATATCCCATGGTAATTTACTTGCACTAAATTATTTTCATACTGTATAAAAGGAATTACCACAAAGAATTATAATGAATTTAACTATTTGATGGAAACAAAAGTAATTAGTTCTTTTTAAATAATTGTGTTAAAAAAAATTTTAAAATATTGATGTTGCTTGTAAAAATTCTAAAACTACGATGTGAAAACTTGAAATTTGGAAAAATTTCTGTATTTAAAAATCTTATTTAATTTATAATATGAACATAGGAAACGATCAGTTTATATTTTTATACTAAACCAATTTCTTAGTTTCATCACAAAAAGTTGTAGCTGAGAATGCTCTTCCTGATTCAGCGCTAACTGGAGGTATATACTCCAATCTACATATAATTTCATGTTGCCTGTTTTATTATCATTTGCAATTCCTTGAGATTGGGCTTGTGGTCAATAGTTGCTTTAAATAGCTTTTTTAATACACTGGCTAAGTTCGTAGGAATGTTTAGGCGGTTCTTTTTTCATTCTTAGATTTCATTCTTTTAATTCCACTTTAGGTGCTCAATCAATCTTATAAAATTTACCTAATGTCTTTGATAGATTCTTCTATTATATGCTATATATGCTAATATATTTATTTATTTATATAACAGGGTTTTACTTTGTTGTTGATGAAGATATCAAAAATTTTACACAAATGAAACTAGATCCAAGTGGAAGAAACACCTTAACGATACTCCGTACTTTGAAAAGGCTGAAAGAAGTCAGAGGACCTGGAAATTTAATTCGTTATTGCGTTACATAAGAGTATTTTATGAATTCCTTTATTTAAATAAATATGTTTTAGAATAATCCAGTTTTAATATTTTCTTATATAATGGTTTATATTCTACTGTACGATTTTTACTTACATAATTCTAATTTTCTTCAATGTAGTTTCATTTTATACTAACCCAAGAGTAGGAAAAAAAAATCTAAACTTATGGTGGATTTATTTTAAAAGCTTCACTGGCAATGTTTTGTAGTAGTATTGTTGGAGTATATTTAAAAAACTGAGTGCGCTTAAACCCTATAGTTACTGAAGTATAATGGTTTGCTTCAAAGAGTCTTTTAAATGTTGAATAAAACACATAACATTATTTATTAAACATTTTATACAAGTGCAAAACCAAATCTTAAATTTCTTTATAAATCTAGTAATAGCCTGATAGTATGAATATTCGGTGTGGTTGACCAAATCGAAATTTTTCAGTTTTTTTGACTAGGAATTGACCTTTATTTTCAGTTTGAAAATGTTTCATGTAATACAGCATCTTATCCATATAAACTAAGGTATTTTGCTTGTGCTAATTTATTGTAAATTTTTTTAACCATTTTCTTCAGTCGTCTGTTACGTGATACTTGTACGAGATATATAGTGAAACCGTTAGTTTAATTTATATGGCCTACCCTATTTTCTTTAAGGTAGAAATATTTCTGCAATATCAATATCACATTAAAACCTACTTGGTACCCAAGTTGCCTTCGATTGAATACTACATCGCCAGATCAAAAGAGAAAGTAAAGAGCTCACAGCCAAGGTTTCAGCCTGAAAACCTGTGAGTACGTTTTAGTTTTCCTTCCAGGGGAAATGAAGATCCATGATGTTAAACTAGGCTTGATGCTAGAATGGCTGTACTAACTTTGCATATGACCGCTTTTTATTCTTTCTCAATGTTTATATTCTTTTTTTCTTGTAATATTTCTTACTCTTATTTCCTTAATAATCAAGTTGTACGTGTCGAATTTGTCTACTAAATTGCAGTTTGTATTTTCATCTGGTCATTCTGGGAAAACGCAATCTTGCTCCCTGTGAGTCAATTCATTACCCACAACGTTGCATACGTGTTTGGGAACAGATGATAAGGATTTTAATAGAATCTGTACGATCATTTGCGGTGTCGCTCATCTGAAATTGTTATAAACGTATTTGGTTCTGAATTCTCTCCATTCAATACAGTTCAAGAAGTTCAGGTTTGGCTGACCTAAACTGACCAGAGATCCCCACATATGCTGATCAATTCCATTTCGGCACTTGTAGATGGAGCGACCTCTTCCTCTTTTTCTGTCAACTGCGGTGGTCCTCAGGGTTCTTTTTTATCTCCAACTTTATTCTAACTTTTCATTAACATTCTTCTCAGCTGCACTTCTAACTCTATTCACTCATATGCTGATGACTCTACTCTCCATTCTTCTACTCATTTCAAATCTGCTCCCTCTCTTGCTTCTAGAGTTTCTTCTCGTTTTCAACTTTCTGATTCCATCTTGCCGATCTGGATAGGATTTTCCGGTCATGGCAACCTTGTGAAATTAAACTCGTAGAACTCAACATCTTCACATCTCCTTCTCAAAAACACCTAACTTTCCTACCTTCTTCAACGACTCTTCCGTCTTACTTGTAAATAACATTAACATTCTTGGTCTAAACATAAACAATAAACTGTCTTAGAAAACACAGATCACATTGGTTGCTAAGGCAGTCTCTAAGAAGCTGGGAATACTATTCAGGTTGTGAGAATTTTCTTCTAAGCAGTTACTTAATTATATAAGGGTCTCATTCGCCCTTGTATAGAGTACTGTTCTCACATTCGGGAAGCTCTGGCTCCTTCACTCTCCTGGATATGGTGAGTCTCAGGCTAAGAGATTAACACACTGTCCCCTACTTTCAAACTTTTTTGGCCCTCTATCTTTGCGACGTGACGTTGGAGCTCTCTCCTTTCTATAGGTACTACAAGGGCAAGGGCAGGTGTTCAAGTGAATTGGCCTCTCGCATTCCTCTACCATTGCCTCGTCCTCGTTGCACAAGGGGTGCCCTGCTTTCGCACGAATTGTGTGTGGATGCTGGAAATCCTAGGCTTGCTCGTTGTGGTACCTCCTCCTTTCCGGTCACCTTTGTTCTATGGAACTCTCTACCATTTTCTATTTTTCCTCCTATATTTAATCTTCCTCTTTTCAAGGCTTCTGTCTGTGCCACCCGAGAGATGTGCGTTAGGTTCGAGTCTGGGTTTCTTCCTTTTGTATATGCCCCCTCCTTGAAAAGGGCTCTGCTCGTGAATGGTGGTAACGTGTAAAAAAAAAAAAATGTGAAATGAACTATTTGCCACTCTAACACGAGAACTTAGATTGCAAAGGATATTCGACAGTGCACACAGCCTAAAGACAACCACATTATTGCTATCGGCATTTTGCCTGTCATTGATTTTTTTTGGAACAGCTGATGATGAATTTTTCTTCGTACACTTTTCTCTTGGTAATAAATTCTAACATCTCTAGTTTCTCTACTAGTAGGCGACTGGCTACTTAAAATAATCTGGAGGAAACTACAAAGAATACAAACGAAATTAAAATCTTACATATGATCTTAAGTTGCCGTTCTACGCTGTACTTACACATAGGAATAATTTAGAAATGAGAGCTACCGCATCTGACAGAGGGAAACGTCTAGTAAGGTTGATTTTGACCCATTCCTCCTTGAGTAATGTTTTTGTCGATGGCAAAAATACTTAGAGTTGGAAACGAGCGAAGTTCATTAAATACTCTCTTCAAAGGAAGACTGGAATCATGCATAGAAGCAAATATAAATCTATTATTACTTTTAATAGCTTGTACCCATTCAAGATTATGCTATTAATAGGCTTCTCAAAACATCACTGGACAACTGACTCTTTACTGTAGGGTATTATTTTGTAACAATATTATCTTTCAAAGTAGCATCTTCAAATTGTCATAAATAAAACATTACAAAGTGAAATGATTTTCATAATTTCCACATGCTTCCAACTTTGATGCTTCTCGGGGAAAAAAATCCGAATCTTTTAAGCAGAAAGGTAATGATTGCTAACCCTAACGCTTATTTTATATGACTAACTGCTAACTCATAAAAGTGAAATAACAAGCGAGATTCCTCGACCTTATTTTGTATGATTAGCTCATTTCAAATTAATCAATTGAATAAACAATGTTATGGTCAAAGCTTCATTTGTCACATCACCTCAAAAATTTTGAAGGTGCAAATAGAAAATTACAAGCCTTGTTTTGGTTTTTATAAGCTCAAGATTCGTCTACGTATGTGTTATAAAAGGTCAAATATATGCAAGTGATATATACATTAGATACTTTCTCCTTTCCAAGAGAGTATCTAATGTATTCGCTTGTCTTCAAATTCCACGTACTATTGCCCTTGACAATACTGTTAATCATGGAGGTAATAGCTCCAAATCCACCTTACTAGTGGTTTGTTCATTTCACATACATTAACCCCTTGATTCTACATGCTTATCTCCCTAAGTTGCTGTAATCATGCATAGAAGCAAATATAAATACTGTAATAAGCTTGCGACAGAGATTACACTCGGTCACTCTTTCCAACGGCCTCTCTTTGTACAGCCATAATTTCCCTTCCTAAAACTTAATTAAAACTGTGCAAATTTTCTCCGACGGTTCAATATGAAAGAATAAGTTCTGTTGCAATATTTTCCTATTGCATTCTCTATCATACTATGGCCATTCACTCTACAGTCGCACACTCGCCACCAAGTGGTCTTTGCGTATAAAAGTATAAATCACACCAACCCCACACAAGAATATTACAAGGCCAAAGATAATTTACCTTTTATATATATATATATATATATATATATATATATATATATATATATATATATATATATATATATATATATATATATATATATATATATATATATATATATATATATATATATATATATAGCAGCAATGTGGAGGGAGACAACACACGGCAAGGAAAAACCGCAGTCGATTCTACTCCACCATCAGACTTAAGAGTCGCCTGTGAAAACAGAAATCTCGTTTTCGTTTACCACATGTGAATGATAGGCAGCTTTCAAAAAGTATACAGTATTAAGCAAGTCAACACAGATACGATACAACCAAAGAGAACAGTATAACTTTATTTGAAGGTATCCGCAACCTGTGAAACACACTACATGTAACACCCACAAATGGCCATTTACAAGCGTACGGATCCAAATATCGTAAATATGTTTGGCACATAATAAATTCTCAACTCAAAAGACAGCGGCATAATGTTGGAATCACCCTCCGGGCTATCTATGAAAGAGGACATAAAAGCTCCGGTAGTAATGCGGATGCCTTCCTTCTGTATAGGATATAAAAGTTTAAGCCCGCTAAACGATTACTATCCATAAACCACACAACTATAGTTCAATTTAATGCGCATATAGCCAAAAACAGCCGAAGAAGAGTTTTCCGATCAGCACCTCAAATTTTACGTGAAATAAGGCTCAGCAGATCTAATGGAAGTATGTTTAATCCAACTTTACTCTGGGAGAGATTTCCATATTAGACTCATATTAATACAGGGTGGGATCGGGTAGAGAACCGCCCCTCCCACCAATTTGACGAAACAAAATGGAGGTAGTTTTGGAAACAGAAAACAGGAAATCGTGAGTATTTGTCCACCTCGTAATGGAATTTATACCACTCCGCAGCTGACGTTCCAGGTAG
This sequence comes from Armadillidium nasatum, assembly GCA_009176605.1. Taxonomy (NCBI): domain Eukaryota; kingdom Metazoa; phylum Arthropoda; class Malacostraca; order Isopoda; family Armadillidiidae; genus Armadillidium; species Armadillidium nasatum. Next base: position 148,788 of record SEYY01000276.1, read on the forward strand.
GGTTATTTTGCCCCACCGAGAGATAAATTGCAAAGTCACCAATTCCATTTGTGGGTGAATGACACTTTAATACAGAGCAAGCAGCTGTGGTGGTGCAAAGAAAATGTGAAGGAGTCTCGGAATTATCAACATCTTAGAAACTTGTTTTGTAAGAGAGAATGCATATGCATAATAATCATTCCTAGAAAGATTACAAGAAAAAGTGCGGAGCAGGATATGCTAAGATGGTTTGAACATATGTGTGTAGAATGAATGAGAACAGGATGATGGGTAGGGAACTTAGATCTGAGGTGGAAAGGGGTAGGTAGAGAGGAAAGCCGAGGTGGATATATATATATATATATATATATATATATATATATATATATATATATATATATATATATATATATATATATATATATATATATATATATATATATATATATATATATATATATATATATATATATATATATATATATATATATATATATATATATATATATATATATATATATATATATATATATATATATATATATATATATATATATATATATATATATATACTGAGTGCTTCTTTTCAAATCCAGGTTCCCATAACTTGAATTGCGAACCACAATAGTAAATGCCTATCTGAAATCTAAACCAAATAAAGAGGTAGAAAATCTGGTCTTTAAAACAATAATAATAATAATAATAAAAACTTTAATCTTTGCAACAATTTAATTATAAATAAAATAGTGCTTTTCCATCAAAATTGAAAATGCTGAATATTTTAATAAAAATATATTAAAATATAAACAATTTTATATATATATATATATATATATATATATATATATATATATATATATATATATATATATATATATATATATATATATATATATATATATATATATATATATATATATATATATATATATATATATATATATATATATATATATATATATATATATATATATATATATATATATATATACTGCAAGACTGCTTTCAATTTACCTCGTTTGTGATTCGCTTGCCCTTTAAATAGTTGGACCACAATTTTTGCCATTTAAATTTCGCATTTTTTAAATCTCCCCATAAATAAATCAAAGAGCTCCAACATCAACTAAGAAACTGCTAGGCTTGACGTATCTCTTCTGATTATGCAAATGTGTAGTTAACAACAGGAATACAAACCCACTGATAAGTTTTTATTTTCCTTTTTCTTTTTCACTTTTTTTTATTATAAAATCACAGTTTGATATTTCTACTCATAAACAACAACTTTTTTTTTTCTTCTTTTAAACCCACAAAGCTCCAAAACAACTATTTTTTATTTTGTAATAAATTCACGTTGCCTTCAATAATCAGATCTTCATTAGAATTCTTCCTCTTAAACAAATAATCTCAAACAGTGCAATATATATATATATATATATATATATATATATATATATATATATATATATATATATATATATATATATATATATATATATATATATATATATATATATATATATATATATATATATATATATATATATATATATATATATATATATATATATATATATATATATATATATATATATATATTCACAATAAAATATATAAATAACATAACTAAGTATGACTGATAATACTTCAAAAACCTATAATGAAATATATTCATTCTTTTAACTTCTTCGTGCTCTATCTAAAATATGTTGCGTGCAAGCCAAAAAGCTTTCACAAAACTTACTTTCACTAAATCTACAAGTTGAAGCTCTGGCAGCTTCTCTAATTTTCAATTTTTCCTGATCTGGCATTGTTAAAACTGATTTAAGTACTTTAACAAATGTATCTTCATCAGAAGCAAGGTACCCTGTAACTTTCCCTTCATATGGAGTAACAATATCCAATTTTGGTCCTCCCGAGTCGTTTACAACGACTATTAACCCACCTGCCATACATTCTACAACTCCAATACCAAAATGTTCATTCCACATTGTATGAATTCCAAAGGTTCCTTTCTGTACTTCCTGCAAAAGTTCAGAAAATGTCGCATTGATTTTCCAAATAACTTTGTTATCTATACCAAGTTCTACTGACAATGCCTTAAGATCAGAAACTCTTTTCGCATCTCCTGCATTTCTTACTCCTCCTATTAGTATGAGCCTTAATCTCTCAGCAACTATGTCGTCTACAGACTCCAGAAGTTTTTGAAATATGCGCAACTGCTTTGGGTAATCCTTTTCAGGGCGAAATTGTCCAATGGAAACAATAGTTTTGAATTCCTTTTCTGAATCATCTATAAGAGGAATATTAGAAAATTTTTCTGTATCACACGGAGGGAAAACTGTATTAACCTTTGCCCCAAGAGTCCACAATGAAGAAATATGATTATTTGTCCATGTAGAATTAACCATAACTACATGTGCACAACTTCCCATCAATCCATAAATAATTGCAAACACATGATAATAAATTAGTTTAGCAAAGCTTAAAACAATATTCTGTGAAATGAAAGCTCTGTTATTATGAGCTTCAGTTCGATCTGATACTCTCTGAAGCATGTCTGAACTAATTGTAGGATAATGTGTGTATGATATAACAGAGCACCCTCCAATAAAGCGAAACAAAGGATAAGTAAAAGAATAACCCATTGAATCGACAAAAATTTGTGGACGAAATTTGCTTAGGGCTTCAGCGCCCAAGACCGCAGAACCCAAACTCTGCATCAACAACGTAAAAAAAGGGTAATATTTTGCTTCAACAAAGCCCCGAAAATTTAAGAAAATAAATTGTGGTTCCCTTTCCAAAGTGATATTAAATCGCTGTTGGCAATTTTCCTTTATTTGTTGAGGAGTTGCATCAGTATCACCAGTGTAGATGTAAATATCTGCATCAGGATACCTAAAGATATATATATATATATATATATATATATATATATATATATATATATATATATATATATATATATATATATATATATATATATATATATATATATATATATATATATATATATATATATATATATATATATATATATAGTTTTAAACGATTGCCATATTGAAGGAGAGGAACTTTTCTAGGTAGTATATATCAAGGATCAGCAAGTGGGATAGAGCAGGCGCTTTCAAGCAAGTGAGTCAAACACTCTACCGTTTGTGCCATGGTAGACTACTATTAATTCACTTGACATGCATTCTACAATTTCAATACCAAAATGTTCATTCCACATTGTATAAATTCCAAAGGTTCCTTTCTATACTTCCTGCAAAAGTTCATAAAATGTTGCATTAATTTTCCAAATAACCTTATTATCTATACCAAGTTCTACTGAAAATGTCTTTATATATATATATATATATATATATATATATATATATATATATATATATATATATATATATATATATATATATATATATATATATATATATATATATATATATATATATATATATATATATATATATATATATATATATATATATATATAGTGGAACCTCGTAACTCGAACTTAATCTATTCAGGAACTCGGTTCGAATTACAAAGCATATTTTCCCATTGAAATCCATGTTAAATCAATTAATCCGTTCCTGAACCCTCCAAAATCGCATTTTTTAAATATTTTTTTTTACATCAAAAGGCATATGAATTCACTAGAATTTGTTGTAAATGTTAATATAATTAATAAATTATAATTAAATATATGCATTATAAAAATAACATATAAACAGAGTTAAGCATAATTAAAAATACAAGCATATGTATATGTTAAACATTTCACTTTACATTTTTTACCAATTTTTTTTTTTTTTTTAACCGCGTCTCTAACTAGTTCAAATTTCTGTTCGAATTACAAGTTTTGGTCGAATTACAAGGCAAAAAATACCGAAAATTTCAGTTCGAATTACAAGAAGTTCGAGTTAACGAGCGTTCGACTAACAAGGTTCCACTCTATATATATATATATATATATATATATATATATATATATATATATATATATATATATATATATATATATATATATATATATATATATATATATATATATATATATATATATATATATATATATATATATATATATATATATATTATTTTTTTTTTTAAAATTATTTAAAATAAAAAATAAAAATATAAATAATATATATATATATATATATATATATATATATATATATATATATATATATATATATATATATATATATATATATATATATATATATATATATATATATATATATATATATATATATATATATATATATATATATATATATATATATATATATATATACCCATCAATAGGGCTTTGCCGTGAGTGGTGGTGATGTGTTTAAAAAAAAAAAAAAAAAAAGTCTGCCTAAAAAAGGGCTTTGCCCGTGAGTGGTGGTGATGTGTAAAAAAAAAGTCTGCCTAAAATCAAAGTAGTCAACCAGTTACGACGACTTGACTTGGGTTTTGCATGGTTATGGAGTATGATTTCTTAAAATAAAAGTGGAAAAGAATACAAGTCTTTGATATAAAAGGTTAAGAAATATCACTTGAATTAGAAGATGCAGAGTAATATATAGATATGTATGGAATAGTCTGACTGGAAAAACAATGTAAGTAACACTAAATGGCTTGACCATCAGCATAAGGTGAGTAGAGATGAAGAGCAGAATATAATCCAAAAGAGCCTTTATATCATAGGTTGAAGGGACAAGCAAAAATTAAGCAAGGAGGAGATGAGAAGATGAGTAAAGAAGATCCTGATATATAAGAATTTAATACATAGGATATTTATTATGAAGTTTATGTTACAATTCACCACTGCAATAATGACTTTGGCGAGTGGCTCCTGTGATAAGGAGGAGGTTTGTTTAACGTATTAAAACAATTACATAAGAAACTTAATCATACAAATGAAACTAAAAATATATATATATAAAAAACATTTATTTCTTTTAAATAGCAAAATAAACCTTTATTTTACTATCACATATAACTTGTAATAAGTGGTCTAATTAAAATTCATTTCGTTCTTTATTTCTTATTTTTTGTTTACTCTTTTTGCTTATTCAATGCATGACAAGCATTAATTAACTCTAACCTTGCAAAAGAGCAGACAACTGACAAAAAAAAAAAAAAAAAATTCACAAAACTCCAAACCCCTTACATAGGTTAATATTTTTTATTATTATTTTCGTTTGAAATATGTTTCCACCAACTAGAAAGGTACATGTTTTTTGTAATAATTTTGACAAGCATAAGACTAAAATTCCTTTTCATTATTATATAACTACTAAGAAGTATCAAAATAAAAATTCGTTTTCTGTATTGTTTTTGATCGCTTTAGGCATTCTGAAAATATGAAGCACTTTGTCAGGTCCCAGTTTCTCAGTTTATATCATATACCCAAAAAGCATAAAATAGTCTAAAATGACTCTCAGCTGCTTGCAGATGAACAATGAATTGCCACATTAAATTCACAAAACTTCAATGGAAGTTTAAATTATCTTATCATTTGCCATTTTATAAGCTTCCACAATCTGAAGAAATTCACATTTTCAGTATTTTCCTAAAACATATAATAAGGGAAGATACTTTAGCGTTTCAGTTATATACTACAACCGTATATAATAGTTTAACACCAATTGACACAAACATGAATAATAAATATTTTAGTTTTCATATATAGTAGTATGGAATAAATACTTTATGACGCAGTCCAAAGGTCACAACTTTAAAAATTTACAGATTAGCGTAGCTTCTGAAGTATCAGCATATTTAAAAATATGAATTATATAAAAACAATATATATATATATTATATATATATATATATATATATATATATATATATATATATATATATATATATATATATATATATATATATATATATATATATATATATATATATATATATATATATCGTTTTTATCTACTTTGACCAGTGTGAAAAGGTCAGAGGGCCACATGATCCAGCAAAGTGGGTGAGTATCAATCGCCATTCCTTATTAGAGGTCGACATAACAAAATACAAGCGTTTGGAGGTGTGCAATTCAACGGAATTGAAGAAAACAGAATAAAGAATACTCAAGACTTTACCAGATGAGTGCATGATGCAGCAAGCATAGCAATTCCCTCAGATCTAAAAATTGAACAAAGAAAGAATGAGAATGTGTTGAGAGGCAAGTAGCATGAACTTTCCTTAAAAGAGTTATGTAATTAGAGAATTCAGAAGAGCAGGGTCTACAGTAATAGAGATAATATAAAGAGACTGACGCAAACAAAGAGAAGATTTATATATATATATATATATATATATATATATATATATATATATATATATATATATATATATATATATATATATATATATATATATATATATATATATATATATATATATATATATATATATATATATATATATATATATATATATATATATATATATATATATATATATATATATATATATATATATGGGATGGAGCGATACCAAAATTTTTACCGATACCGATACCTAAAAATTTACCGGAACCGATATACCCGATACCTGAAAATATACCGATACTTACCGATACCGATACTTTATCCATTCATATACCAAAATTTTTACCGATACCGATACTTCACTCCATCCTTAATATATATATATATATATATATATATATATATATATATATATATATATATATATATATATATATATATATATATATATATATATATATATATATATATATATATATATATATATATATATATATATATACCTCGACTGAATAGCTTGAATGGAGGTCCAAAGTACTCGTTCTCCTCCACCACCAGCATTGCAGTAAGGATGAAAAAATGCAATATTCAATTTTTCAGGATTTCCAGATGGAACAAATTTTAAAACCTAGCAAAATATATATATATATATATATATATATATATATATATATATATATATATATATATATATATATATATATATAATATATATATATATATATATATATATATAATATATATCCTTTGATAATGCTTGTAACTGGTAGTCAGATTACAATATATGGAAATGAAATGTTAGAGAATGTAATACTTTAGGATTTTCGTAAAAAGATCATAACATCTATTTGCTTTATTTATTATTGATAAATATCCGCAAATAGCTTAGACTCTCACAACCACATTAAAAAAGATTTCAAAATCAGATTCCTGTGAACCAAATTATATGTATTCTCTAAACACTAGCTTCGATAGTGGGTGAAGAAAATTGCCAAAGCCATCCAGGGTTAAATAGTTTAGACTCTCACAACCACATTAAAAAGATTTCAAAATCAGATTCCTGTGAACCAAATTTTATGTATTCTCTAGACACTAGCTTCGATAGTGGGTGAAGAAAATTGCCAAAGCCATCCAGGGTTAAATTATATGAAAAGAAAAGGCCAAATAGGTTAGCATTTTCCACAGTAGTACTAACAACAAAAATATCAAAAAGAAAAAGAGAAAGAAAGGGTGATTTACAGAATTTATTGGATGAGTTTGTAAAAGGGAAATATTCTTGACAGTAGAACCAAAAAGATAAAGAGTAGTTTCATTTAGATAATTATATTGTCTACAGGTTAGACTATAGAAACGTTCATAGAGAAAGAAAGGGTGATTTACAGAAGTTATTGGATGTGTTTGTAAAAGGGAAATATTCTTGACAGTAGAACCAAAAAGATAAAGAGTAGTTTCATTTAAATAATTATATTGTCTACAGGTTAGACTATAGAAAAGTTCATTGGATACTCCTATAGCAAGTCTGAGCTGAAGGAGAACAATGTTTCCAGCCTGAATAGTATGAGAATAAAAACATATGAACCATGGATTATGGGAAGAAAAAGGAATGGACCTCTCTCTCATGCCATCATTGAGTACGATTTCCACCTCTTCAGCAAATTGAAAAGTACTCACAAAATTCAAGAATGTGATCAATTATTAGGTGCAATGATTATATATTTATAGCTAATGGGACTAGTGAAGAAGTATAGGTTGAATGCAAAAATTTGGCTAGAACAGCTCGTAAATATGGACTGACAGGGGCCCCGACCCCGGCCATTTTTACTGACTATCGCTTCGGCAAACCCCGGCCATTTTTACTAACTCTGGCCCTGGCTAAAAATCCGGGAAAACTTAGATTTGCCTGCCAGGGTTAAAATGGCAAATTATACTTTCTAATGGTGGATTAAATCAAACAAAATATAAGAAAATTAGGATTTTTTTTCTTGTTTTTTCAATGATTTCTTTTTCATTTTTTTGACCACTCCTTTTCTGTTAGTGAATGTTCATCTTTGTGTTTTGATTTTAGATGCCCCTATAAAGATTTGGTTGAAAATTTTTTACTTGGGGCACCCGGAGATCCTCTTCTAATTTCCTGAATGCACATGTTACACTTAGCTATTTCGAGCCTATTCTGAAACATTGTAAAGTACTCCCATATTGCTGAAACTGATCTTTTTAGCCATAGTGACTGAAAATATAAACAAAATAAGAATTCTGAAATAATGTAATTAAATGATACAAGTTTGATACACAGCAATAAAATAACAATGATTTGTATAAATACAGGTTATATTGATGATTTTATATCTTATATTTTTTCAAACTTAACCTTGGGGTCTTCCTTAGGTAAACTTGTTGAATCACTATTGTGAATCAAAAAAAAAAAATTCAAAAATTTTTGTACTTTAAAACTTTTATTTTTACAAAATCTGTAACTTTCTGAATTTTTTTTCAGAAAAAGTGCATATAATCACTAATTTAAGTCAATTTCTACTCTTTCCTTATAATTAAATAAACGTCAATTAAATTTACATCTAATTTTCTTAATCTAAAATTTCAGTACTTTTGACCTCTTTACAAATTTTAGGCAACCACGGCCAGACCCCCGGCCCTGGCAAAACTCCATCCCAGGTTGGTCCCTACTGGTAAATGTACATTTTCCTTAAACAATTGACACAGGTCATTATTTCAGCATCTCTCAGCCTCTATGAGAGAAGCACAACAATTCAGTGTTGTATAAATTGAAATTCTCTATATTATATTTGGGTGAGAAAATTTAACAATCTCATGAGAAGTATAGAGATACTCATAAAAGATAGGCAAATATTCCCAATAAAGTATATATATATATATATATATATATATATATATATATATATATATATATATATATATATATATATATATATATATATATATATATATATATATATATATATAATATATATATATATATATATATTTACTATTTACCAGGTTTTTATTAAATTTTTGAAATAAATACTATATAATTAGTTAAAAAACTTTGATTTAGCCCAATTGTCTGCATAATCTGGAGTTAATATAACATCTGGTCACCTTTTGAATGCACAATTTGAATAGCTTGGTCAAAAAAAAAAAAAAAAAAAAAAAAAAAGTCACTCAAATGTGTACTAAATAAAAGTTTTGGGTGGTTGTACTTGCATTAACAATATTATAAAATAAAATTCTTAAGTATAATTTGTTTTTGTTTTGTTTTGTTTTTGTTTTTTTGGCAATTTTGCCAAAATTGAAAAATTAACCATAATTTTTTACAGTCAATGCAATTTTTATAAAATTTTCAAAACAGATAGAATTGAATGACTTGCATATTTTTTCTTATGGGTGAAATGTTAAGTATAATGAATTAATAATGTTCTATTATGAAGCTTCAAAGGAGATAAACATTTTCTTAATTAGGCATTCACAAGGTTAATTTTTTGACATTAGTAGATCATTATTTTTCCTGCACTCTTTTTTTTTTTTTTTTTTTCAGCAGTTCCTCTGCCCACTCCTCTATTAGCATAAGCATTTTTTTTAATATTCCTATTCCAGCATTCCTTTTATTCTCAGTTCTTTCAGTTTCTTCATTTCTTCCCTTCATTACTGTAATCTTGTATACTTTTTTTTTCCTTTTCTCTTCTCTGTTGTTTATGATCTCGTTCTTCTCTTCCCTACCTTTCACTTCATTTCTTTCTACATATAAATTTCTTAATTCAAAAAAAAAAAAAAAAATACAAAAACTTTTTTTAATCTCCTTCAAATCCACCACCATTGGATGCTTCTTTGCTTCTCATGAATAAGTCACAGCTAAATTCTTTCATTCCACTGTCAAGTCTACTTCCATGTCTACCACAGTCGATTCTTTCATTTCACTCTTCAATCGACCACCATAGACTTCTCTCAGTCACCTCCATTGCCGATTCTTCTACTGGATTCTCTTTACTCTCAAAGTTGGACAGAACTGGTTCCTCCCAAGTTACCTCCAGACTGGCCACCACAAAACCCACCACTGTAGATTCTTCCACCGAATTCTTCTTTTCACCCTTCAAATCAGTCACCTCGGACTCCCCTTAGCCTCCTTCAGATTGATTGCAGCAGAGTTCACTATCGCCAATTTTTCCATCAGATCCTTTTCACTCTCAAAGTCAGCCACCACAAACTCCACTGACGGCCATAGAGCCCACGACTGCCGATTCTTCCAAATTGAAGACAGCAGTATTAGACTCTACTGACTTTGATTGTGAAAAGGATCCAATATTGGATCTTTTTCATTCTCAAAGTCAACTACCACAAATTCCTCTCAGCCTCCTCTAGGTTGACTTGCGCAGAGTCCAACACCTCAAATTCTTCCATGGGATTCACTTTGTTGCCTGAAAGTCCACTACTGATGAATCCTCTTCTACTTGAAGTTCTCTTCCGTCCTCTTCTTCTTTCCTTTTGGCTGAGAATTATTCTTTCTTCTCTTTAAGTTTCAGAATTTATTATTTTTCCTTTTTCACCATCTTCTTCTTTCCTTTAACCTTCTATAAATCTTTCTCTTAGATACCTGAGTGTTCCTTTTTCAAGTAATATGCCTGTTACCACAGAAATGTTGAGTACTGGTGCTCTATTGTGGAGCTTCAAAGAAGGAGAAAAAAAAAATACATTTTCTTGATTTAAGTATCTGCAGACTCATTTTTTAATATTAGTAGATAGTTCTTTTCCTGCAATCTTTTCTTCAGCAGTTCCTCTGCCCTCTTCTCATCAGTACAAGTATTTTTTTATATTCCTTTTCCAGCATTCTTTTTATTTTCTGCTCTTTCAGTATCTTCCCTTTATTATTACACTGTGTATTTTTCTATGTATCCAACTATATATATATATATATATATATATATATATATATATATATATATATATATATATATATATATATATATATATATATATATATATATATATATATATATATATATGTCTGTGAAAGCATAAAATCTTAATTTTTATTTCATATATATATATATAGATTTAAAATATAAATGTTTTTTTTAAATAGATAAAGCAACATAAAATCAGCAGTTCAAATTGGGACCAGATGTCAAATGGTATGAATACAAAAAATTCAAATTCACCCAATTAAAACTTATGCAAAACTTTCATAAAAATCAAATAAATTGGAAAATTTTTGACAATTTTTTGTTTAAAATTGAACCAACACATTTAATTATTTTTTGAAAAAATTCCTTTTATTTAAAAAATCATACAATCTAATGGTAGAAAATAAAACATAAAACTTACAAACTTGATTAATATAATGTTGATAAATATTAGAACCAATGTTACAATAATTAACATTATCAAAACTGAAGTATATAAAGAAAGTAATCTTAAATTCAATTTCATTAAGCCTTCTGCTGATTCAGTTAATTTCATAGTTGAATTATACACACTTTCAAATAATGCCATCCTGAAAATAAGAAAACAATATTATAAAATAGTTCAAATTTAGACTGAACAAAAACTGGTTTTCTAATATAAAATAAGTTTTTAGTTCATAAAACATAAGAATTAATAGAATATATATATATATATATATATATATATATATATATATATATATATATATATATATATATATATATATATATATATATATATATATATATATATATATATATATATATATATATATATATATATATATATATATATATATAGGAACCGACCGGGGCTGGAATTTGGCCGGGGCCGGGGCCGGGGTTATGGCCGGGGTTTCCTAAAATTTGTAAAGAGGTCAAAAGCACTGAAATTTTAGGTTAAGAAAATTAGATATAAGGTTTATTTAATTGTAAGGAAGGAGTAGAATAGCCAACATTCACTTAAATTAATGATTACATGCATTTTCTCTAAAAAAAAATCAGAAAATTACAGTTTTGTATATAGTTAAAGTTTAAAAAAAGTACAAAAATTAAAACAAAAATTATTCTAATTCATAATAGTGATTTAACACGTTTACCTAGGTAAGACCCAAAGGTAAAGTTTGAAAAAATGTAAAGATATAAAATTATCAATTTAACCTGTATTTATACATATCATTGTTATTTTATTGCTATGTATCAAACTTGTATCATTTAGCTGCATTATTTAAAAATTATTATTTTGTTTATACTTTCAGTCAATATGGCTAAAAGATCAGCTTCTGCAGTATTTGAATATTTTACAATGTTTCAGGATAGGCTCGAAATAGCTAAATGTAACATCTGCAGTCAGAAAATTAGAAGAGAACCTCCGGGTGCTACAAGTAAAAAAAATTTCAACCAAATCTTTTTGGAGTATCTAAAATCAAAACACAAAGATGAACATTCACTAGCAGAAAAGGAGCGATCAAAAGAAACAGAAAAGAAAAAAATCTTAATTTTCTTATATTTTGTTTGAAATTTTTTGTTATTATTTGAATGATTGAGCTGAAATTTTCAAAATATGTAAATTTTTTCATGAAGTTCTGAGTTGATTTCGAGCATTTTTTTGAGTCTATAACGGTTTGAAACTTATTTGGACCAAAAGTTGAAAAAAATGAATAACTGGGTCAAACCACTGGTCCACATGAGCTGAAAATTTAACTGAATACCTTTGCCCCAATTTCTTGCATTGGTGGGAATAGATTTTTAATATCACGTCTAGAAATTTTTTTTTGCAAAAATCGTACCCTTCTGGAGGAAAAAATTATTTAAAAAAAAAAATGCTACCTACTATTTTTTTTTTATTTGTGAATATTGTTTAGAAGAGGAACAGGGCAACAATTTTTATTTAGTGCATTTTTAAATGCCCTTTGTTTGAAGCGAGATATAGCCCCTCAAACTTTGGGAATTTTTTGAAATTTGGCCAAAAATGGACCTTTTTGAAGGCTATATCTCAAAACCAACGAATCTCATCGAATAAAGTACATAGAGGAATTTGTAGCCCCACCCCTCCTCTATACACACCAAAAATAGGAAATGTTATAGTTGTATTTTTTAAAAAAAAGATTTTGTCTGAAAAGGTGGATTTTTTTAGTTCAAAAAATTTTTTTTTTCTATAGTTGGTCAGTTTTTGGCTTATAACATTTTTTCTATAACTCTGGAAACAAAAGTCTATTAGAGGCTTTTGTAGCCCATATAATTTTGAATAAATAGTCCAACTTTCAGCTCATTATAAAAAGTGGTTTGGCACCACCATTCTATTGAAAAAGGGTAAAATTTCCACAAAAAAATTTTTTTTTTTTTTTTAACCGTAATAGACTCGGAAAAACGCTAGAAATGGACTTTTCTTACCGGTAAAAAATCTATATACACTGAAAGTTTCAGCAGAATCGGCTGAAAATAAAAAAAAGAAAATTTTTTTTTTTTTTTTTTGTATAATTTGCCATTTTAACCCCGGTTTTCCCTGGCCGGGGCCGGGGCCCGGTCGGTTCCTATATATATATATATATATATATATATATATATATATATATATATATATATATATATATATATATATATATATATATATATATTTTTTTTTTTTTTTTTTTTTTTCTGTGCTTCACTTTACCCAATTTACTTGATTTTGTAAAATTTATTCTATGTAGTTTCAATATATTTCTTTTAAAAATTCTCAGTTGAAACCAAAGTATTTATTATCTAGATTTTTTTTTTTTTTTTTTTTTTTTTTTTTTTATTTATCAATATCAAAACTAGCACATAAATGGTTTTCAATGTCTTTCAACATCTGAAACTTCGTCATTCCTGCCCTAATTTCCTTCTAGATCCCTAAATATTGTAAAAAGGGGTAAAACTAACCACCCTCAAAAGTATATTTTAATGAAAAACTATTTATATTCTCGATTTTGGTATTTTGTCATTTGTCATTCGTCGATTAACCATAAAAAAAAAAATCAAATTTTATTTTCATAATTAGGCTGAGTAGAAAATAAAAAATTTGTGCCTGAATTACGAAAGTATTATTTTTTTTCTTACAAAATCATTTTCCAACCTTCAATTTATCCAAATAAATTGAATTCAGATCATTTCATATTTGTAGTTCCACAAAATAAAAAAAAAATGCTTCTGAGCACAAAAGTTATCAAAAATACAACTTGGATCAGAATAAACATCTAATCAATTACTTGGCAATTATCAGATAGATGCCTTTCAATTAATTTAGAATTTATCATATTTTGAAAAAATTCTAGAAAAAAAATTTATTACCATAAAAACAAATGTCATATATTCACATGAGAGTTCATAAGCAGTAAAAGTAATATATATACCCTATATAAATAGCCAGTCTGGCTAAAAAATTGTTGGATATATCGCTAAGCTTGCTGTTTACCTATTGGAGACACATCACTGGGTGTCAACAATGTCGTGACTTTTTTTTTCAGCAATTCAATTACAAAGATCATATACTGTTACTTTATTTAATTATGAAATTATTATTGTCATCACCATAATCATAATTTTTTCAATGTTGTGACATTGACGTGTATAACCAAAGTCTATGTGTATAACACATAGTCTGTGGTGCTACGTCAACTTTGATTTTTGTTAACTGCAGTGTTGTCATATGTAGGCCTGTAGCCAAAACAAACTCTGATGGGGGACAAACGATTTTCTGGGACGGGAAAAAAAATATATATTTATATATATATATATATATATATATATATATATATATATATATATATATATATATATATATATATATATATATATATATATATATATATATATATATATATATATATATATATATATATATATATATATTATTATTATTATTATTATTATTAAATGCTATTTGTTTGAAGAGAGATTTGGCCTTAAAAAACTTTGGGAATTTATGAAATTTGGTAAAAAAATTGACTGTCTTCAAGGCTAAATCTCGAAACCAACGAATCGCATTGAATAAAGTATAGAGAGGAATTTGTATCCCCATCCCTCCTCTATACACCCACCAAAAATAAATGTTATAGTTGTAGTTTTTTTTAAAAAAATTTTTTTTTTTTTTTTTTTTTTTTTTTTGTCCGAAAAGGGGGATTTTTTTTTAATAGTTGTTCAGTTTTTGGCTTATAACATTTTTCCTGTAACTCTAAGAACAAAAATCTGTGACAAGTTTTTGTTGCCAATAGAATTCTAAATATACAGTACAAATTTCAGGTCATTCCGAAAAGTGGTTTGGCCTCGCCATTCATTTGAAAATTGGGTGTTATTTTTTATCTTTGCATGAGTAAACTGATAACTAGGGATAGGACAGACCTAGTCTTTGTGCATGTATTAGTATTGATAGTTAATATTTGTTTGGACTGGGACAGTCTCGATAGGCCCTTGTGGCTTCTAACTGTCTCTATTTTTCCTATGTTCCTAACCTTCATTTCAGTTCACTTATAATGT
Source organism: Armadillidium nasatum (assembly GCA_009176605.1). Classification (NCBI taxonomy): domain Eukaryota; kingdom Metazoa; phylum Arthropoda; class Malacostraca; order Isopoda; family Armadillidiidae; genus Armadillidium; species Armadillidium nasatum. Next base: position 164,488 of record SEYY01000276.1, read on the forward strand.
TTGAAGAGGGAGGAGCTATGGTTGAAATTCTCTTAGAAATATATGAAGGGACTTTATCCCTTGTATGAGCATGATAAAAATATTAGTTATCCCCCATTATTTGCTAAAAATTAACATCATAGGTTTTTTATCGAAATTTTCATATAGGCAATATACTAATATATTTTCACTTTATGAGTTATGTGTAATTATCACACTACTATAATAAATATTATCACATTATATTGAAGTAAATACTATAAAATTTGTCTCTCTGAAAGGTATCAATTTTCCGGTGTGACAAAATTCACACTGTTGTCAATAATTATTTTTGCAATTGTATTTGCTTTTAATTAAATTTCTAAAATATTTAATTTCTAGGAGGCAAATTCGAGGACAAACAAAGATAATTCAAGGACTTGTGCAGCCAGCCCTGCCACCACCCCCCTGGCAACGGACCTGACCAGATATCATAGATTAGAGTAGAGCTTCTCAAAGAGGTGTTTGCAACCGTAAAGGAGGTCGCGAGGAGTTTTGAAATTTTCATTTGTATTTATTCGAATTTTTTTCTTTATTTTTTATTTTTTTTATGGTAATTGGAAAAAAGGAGTTGCGAAAAACTTGTGCTCGAAAAGAGGAGATCACGATTTAAAAAAAAAGTTTGAGAAGCCCTGAGCCAGAGTAGTAAACCATAGACTTTTATTACAAAAATAAAGTCTATGAGAATGAGTCTGTGGAATAAGAGCAGAAATATGTAAAGTAATTAAATCGAATAGCATTTTTACTTGTCGTAAATTATGATATGGAATGTTACTCCCCAATTTCAAATAAACGAAGAAAAACGACTTTTATATGATGGTAGTGACGTCACCCATTTCAACTTTAATCGAATAAAAATTGCTAGATTTAAATCATTTGACCAATCACAAACTGAAGTTGCTTGAAAGAAGGTCTTTTATTTATATAAAAAGTTCATACCTCACGGATATTGCCCTATTCGAGGATAGGAATGATTACTGGAACATTATCTCATCCAAGTTATCAAAATGTTAATATGTTAGGTCGGTTGTTTGAACTAAGATCCGAAGTACAAATATTTCTTTTGAATCAGGAAAAACTAGAACTCTATGACGTTTTCACTAAAGAAAACAATATTTTGTCATTAGCCTGCCTTCCAGATTTTTTGAAGCTTTGAATATCCTCAATATGAAGCTACAAGCACAAAGCTCCAACATTATGTTATCATATTAAGTAGTTAGTGCATTTCTTGAGAAAATATAGCTTTGGAAGCGTTGACTTCAAACTAAGAACTTTTTATCTTTTCATAGGTTCAATAACCTTCTTCAAAATAACGATTTCAATTACCATGAGGTAAGCAAACAAAATGCATTGCATCTGGACTCTGTTGTAGACGAATTTAAACATTATTTTCCTGATCTTTATTGGTAAGATTCGTGCTCGAAGTTGACTCCAAATCCCTTCATAATCGACATCGACTCAATGGAGGAATCTTTGCAGGAAGAGGCTATAGATCTAAAGAACGACAGAAAAGCCAAGGATGAATTTCAAGTTACGAGTCTTGAAGAATTTTCAATTAATTATCTTTATCTGAACCCAAAGGTAGCCATCCAAGCATTGCGTATTATTATACCGTTTTTTCAATATATCTTTGTGAATCTGGCTTTTCAACTTTAATGATAATAAAAAAGAAACAACGTTGAGAATTTGAAGTGGAAAGCGATCTTATAT
>SEYY01000276.1:171215-173715 GCA_009176605.1 Armadillidium nasatum
TATATATATATATATATATATATATATATATATATATATATATATATATATATATATATATATATATATATATATATATATATATATATATATATATATATATATATATATATATATATATATATATATATATATATATATATATATATATATATATATATATATATATATATATATATATATATATATATATATATATATATATATATATGATATATATAAATGTTTTATAGATAAAAATAATATAAGAAAGTAAAAAAATGTATCTAGTATCTACCTCGGGACTCAAACCGATACTTGTTGATAATGAAATTAATAATCCATCATCTAAACCATTTGTAAACAAACGAAGCCAAAAATATTTCCCTTCTAATCAAACTTTTAAGTCGCAAGGAACATGTTGAGATCATCACCATCGTTTTAATCATATCTTTCACTCGTCCTGCAATTAATTTTATTTACATTAAAGATATCATGGAAATGTAATGTCTTCGATGAGATTTAATCCAACTTTTGATACAAATGACAAGGATAATTTATCGTCTTAATGAAGCTTTCGAAAGGCCACGTAGCCATAAAGCTGTTTCTAACCAAACTTTTAACTTGGCATTTTTGAGACTATCACTGTTTTCACGATGTCTTTACACCGTATTGTAAATTTATAATAACACTGCAATAACCGCAAGTCATTTTATTATCAAATAAAGACATTATGGAAACTAAAGAGATTGTCTCGGTCAGAATTCGAGCCGACTCTTATTGAGAACGAGAACAAAAATCCATTATTGTAACGAAATATATATATATATATATATATATATATATATATATATATATATATATATATATATATATATATATATATATATATATATATATATATATATATATATATATATATATATATATATATATATATATATATATATATATATATATATATATATATATATATATATATATGTTTTTGTTTTTTTTGCTTATTGTTTTTAACCGATGTTTTATCGTTCTACACAGGGACAGACAAAAAGATATTGTTTAAAATGTCGTTTGTGTTAAATATGAATTCGTAACTAAAATAACTTGAGGATGGTGAACATTGTACACCGAGTTGCTTTCAAAGTCAAGTCATATATTATCAGACAGGAAAACTTTTTCTAAGGAAAAATATTTATAAATAAGGCACCTCTATTAGCTACAATAAAGGAAGAAAAAATGTTCTGAACTCCTGCCTCACAAATACTATCGAAAGTCTAAACTGATATATTATTAAACCACAACTGTTTGCTGCACACCTAAAAATCTGTACGTATGTGCAACGAGTCTTCAGTCGAAGAGTTTAAGCACTTTTTTTTTTATAGCTTAATAAATATGAGATTTGCAGATGAAAATTCTAATAATTCCTCCATTCGTTATTCCTATCGTTTTGAAATAAGTTCCACCCAATAGCAAAAAAAAAAAAAAAAAAAAAAAAATGATGGTAAATGCATCTGTCCAGGGACAATTAACATCTGAGCTTTCTCTTTTCTGAGATACAGAAAACGGCAGTTTTCAATTAATTATAAACTTTGTTTACTCATCCTTCTATTATCAAAATCTTCCACACAAAATAGAACAATTTCAAAACACTTTTAGATCCTTCGTCGGTGCTTAAATATACTTGATATTTCAGTTTCTCATATATATATATATATATATATATATATATATATATATATATATATATATATATATATATATATATATATATATATATATATATATATATATATATATATATATATATATATATATATATATATATATATATATATATATATATAATATAGAACATTATGGGAAGATAAAGAAATCTTTCCTCATCTGGGGTCGAACCACCGCATGTTACGACTGAGAACGACAAAGACTCGATGCTCTACCGCTGAGCTATCCTCAAACCTCAGGATAGCTCAGCGGTAGAGCATCGAGTCTTTGTCGTTCTCAGTCGCAACATACGGTGGTTCGACCCCAGTTGAGGAAAGATTTCTTTATCTTCCCATAATGTTCTGTTTACATCATACATATACTGCTGCGTTTATAAGCATTGTCATTGAATATATATATATATATATATATATATATATATATATATATATATATATATATATATATATATATATATATATATATATATATATATATATATATATATATATATATATATATATATATATATATAATATATATATTAAAAAATTTTTTAAATTTTAAAATTTTTAAATATATTATAAAAAAAAAAAAAAAAATAATAATAATAATAATAATAATAATAATTATAATAATAATAATTAAATAATAATAGTAATAAAAATAATATAATAATAAAAATAATATTTTTATTATTATTATTATTATTATTATTATTATTATTATTATTATTATTATTATTATTATTATTATTATTATTATAAATATATTTTCATTCAGAATTTTTAAATATTTCTTTTTGTTTATAGGATAT
>SEYY01000276.1:176215-181215 GCA_009176605.1 Armadillidium nasatum
TATATATATATATATATATATGAGGTACCGCTAGTTTTCGTCACTAAATGTTAGATTACTTAAGTAGTTAGCTCATTTGCATGGATTTTCATGTGGTATTTGAGATTGGTGCTGTTAGTGAAGAACTTCTGACAGACAGGACAACCGAATGGTTTCTCTCCAGTGTGAGTCCTCATATGTCTTGCCAACGAACACCTCTCCGTGAAGCTCTTTTGACAAACAGAACAACTGAAGGGCTTTTCTCTTATGTGTTTGTACTTCATGTGCCTTCGGACGTTGCCTGCGTTGAATTGACTCTCGTAGGGACAGTGGGGACATCGATACAAAGTCAGTCCGTTTGATTCTCTTTGTTCAATTTCTGGGAATGCTGAAGATAAATCTTCCTCAGGTGCATTGAGATTGGGATAATAAAAATCATCACTTGTCTGTAATATATATATATATATATATATATATATATATATATATATATATATATATATATATATATATATATATATATATATATATATATATATATATATATATATATATATATATATATATATATATATATATATATATATATATATATATATATTATAACTAAAACGCTTATTTTGAGTCAAGAATAGTTGTTCACTTTCTATCTCTCTCTCTTTAATGCTCATTTCCAATTTTGCACATATTTTTCATAGTTAGTGTAATTTTCACTTTTTATTATTATTATTATTATTTTAAGGATTTAAAATAAAATACATGAAATTGCGGCAAATAAACTTTATTTTTAAAGAAGGCTAAACAGCCTTTATTATTAGATAAATAAATTTATATTATATAATTTATTCACAAAACGAATAGAAAATATCAAATGATGTTGAAAAATAAAATAAAGACAATTAAGAGAATAAAGTAAAAAAAAAAAATAAATAAAAAAAAAAAAAATAAATAAAATTAGATTCCTTGTAAAATATAACAATGGAAAGTAAATCCCCAAATAAAGGGCTGAAATAACCCTATTTTGAGTATCATTGAAGAAAATGCATCTTGTAATAAAAATTTAAGAAAAAATATATTTATTAAAAAAAAAAAAAATGTAGAAGGGTTACAGAAGATATATTTTATAAAAAAAACTACTAATAATTTTATCATAATGGTAAAAAAATTAAAAAATAAAATAAAAATTTCAAACTGCATGAAAAGCTGGTAATAATAATAATAATAATAATAATAATAATAATAATAATAATAATAATAATAATAAAAAAAATAAAACCCTAAAAAAATAATATAATATATATATATATATATATATATATATATATATATATATATATATATATATATATATATATATATATATATATATATATATATATATATATATATATATATATATATATATATATATGAGATCCTGAAAAATAAACGTATAAATAATTTTGTGTTTAAGTTTCTGGATTTTAGGTGGTTACTATCCAAACCATTAAAAAATGCAACACCAGTGTTTACGACGTGTGTGTTTTTTGATGCTTATTTAAAGTGTATTTCTCTGAAAACCTCCTCTGACAAACTGGACAAGCGAAAGGTTTCTCTCCAGAGTGAACTTTAACATGTCGTTTCAAGTGTCCAAGTTCTGTGAACCTTTTTTGACAGACAGAACAGACATAAGGCTTTTCTCCTGTGTGTTTGTATCTAATGTGTCTCTGAACGTTCGAGAAAGAACTTTCGTAGAGGCAGTAAGAGCAGCCAAATACTCGAACGCCTCCTATTTCTCGTTGCACAATTCCTTCAGACACTAAAAATTCTGCAATATCTTCTGTTATGTTTTCAGCAATATCGGTAAACACCTGTCGAGTATATATATATATATATATATATATATATATATATATATATATATATATATATATATATATATATATATATATATATATATATATATATATATATATATATATATATATATATATATATATATATATATATATATATATATATATATATATATATATATATATATATTTCAGAAACAAAAAATACTCTACCTAATTTTTATAGAATATTTTTTTTAATTATCACCTTCTTAATTGATCAGTTTTAAGGTGGGCTTAGCCCCAGAAATTTTCAGGGGGAAGGGCGGATGAAAAAAAAGCTAAGGAAGACATATCCAAATATTTATAAATTAAATAAATATATTATTTTATTTATTTATTTATTATATATATATATATATATATATATATAATATATATATATATATATATATATATATATATATATATATATTATATATATATATTATATATATATATATATTATATATTATAATTATTTTATTTATTAATTATTAAAAAAAAAAATAAAAAATTATATATTATATAATTATTAAAATATTAAAATCATATAAATAATAAATTAAATTAAAAAAAATTATTAAAAATAAAAAAAAATAAAAAAAATAAAATAAAAAATTAAAATAATTAAATTTTTAATAAATTTTTTAAATAATTATTAAAATAATTATTTAATTTTTATATTTTAATTTACTTTTTGACCACAATAAATTATGTAATTATTATACTATTTATAGATGTTATTATTATATAATAATAATAATAATAATAATAATAATAATAATAATAATAATAATAATAATAATAACTAATAATTTATATGTAGTCAAAAAAATTTTAAAATCTTTTTTGGTTAAAACCTGTACAAGTTATCAGCACACGATATAAACCAGACACTCCCATTATATATATATATATATATATATATATATATATATATATATATATATATATATATATATATATATATATATATATATATATATATATATATATATATATATATATATATATATATATATATATATCCTGAGAGAGAAGTTTGTTGGATTTTGGTGGAAAGATTTTCCCCTTATCCATAAGAAAATCCCCAGTTCTCTAGCGTTCTCTTCCCTTTATTAAGGACAAACTTTAAAAAGCATCAAAAAATGAGTCACGTTCATCTTAGAAGTAATTTAAAATGTTCAAAAAGAATCACACGTTAAAATCGATGAAATAATAATAATAATAATATAATAATAATAATAATAATAATAATAATAATAATAATAAAAAAAGTCTAATATTTTAAAAGATTCTTTGAAAGGAAAAAGAAAAAAAGAAAAATTCTCGATTTTATTGAAATAAGTAAAAAAAAAAAAAAAAATTTTAAAAAAAAAAAAAAAAAAAAAAAAAAAAAAAAAAAAAAAAAAAAAAAAAAAAAAAAAAAAATTATATTAATTATATATATATATATATAATATATATATATATATATATATATATATATATATATATATATATATATATATATATATATATATATATATATATATATATATATATATATATATATATCAAAACGAAGAGAAATGTAGCCCAAGAATTCAACTGAAACTTATTTATGAACCACAAACATATGCGTTTTTAAGTTGCAAGTTTGGTTAAACTTCTTGAAGCAAATGTGACACTGAAAGGGTTTTTCGCCAGTGTGGATCATCATGTGCCTGTTTAAATGGCTCTTATCTTTAAAACACTTCCGACAATTCTGGCACTCGAAAGCTTTTTGGTCCGAATGTTTGTGTATCATGTGTTTTTTAATGACAGATGTTCTGTTCCTGGCATAAGGGCAATACGGACAGAAAAATAGACGGGTTCCATCCACTACTTCATCACGAATTTCCAGGGAAAATGAAAAATTTTCTGATTCCTCGTAGCAACCGATTAGGTTTGCAGGGCTCCCTGCCATAGTTAATGCCTGCAAAATAACATATTAGGATATATATATATATATATATATATATATATATATATATATATATATATATATATATATATATATATATATATATATATATATATATATTATATATATATATATATATATATATATATATATTAATAAAGACCCCAACCGAATTTCTTGAAACTTATAACAAAGGTTTGAAATGAGCCGGAAAAAAAAAAACACTTAAGAAAATGACATTGAAATAAGTTATGAAGTCGCCCAATAAGGAAAAAAGTTACGATGTTCCCCAATGTCATATTTATAGAAAAAAACGAATACAAATGCCTGACACACAAACATTTGCCTACCGCCGTACCCTTTAACCTGTGAATGGAGGGAAAATAAAAAATTTCTACCTTTAGCTTATTTAAAAAAGAAGCATCTGGCAACTTCAAAACCTCGGGGAAAATTTATAAAATTTTAATTTGCATGTTATAAATATCAAATTGGGCAATTTCATAACACTTTTAGAAATTGTTTTATGGTTTTACTTCTTTACAACTCACTTCAAGCATTACATATTAGTTTCATGAAAATTGGGTTAGATCGTTTATATATATATATATATATATATATATATATATATATATATATATATATATATATATATATATATATATATATATATATATATATATATATATATATATATATATATATATATATATAATATATATATAAAGTTGTTTTACAAAACCTTTTAATTAAAATAATAGATATAAGGATTATTATTATTTCCAAACAAATTCAAAGGTGTTTATTTGATCCTAAAAATAAAATGATCTACGTAACAGAGATATCTAAAGGAGTCTATAAACAATTATAAACTATTTTGTTTATAAACTATAAACAAAACACTATATTCAGAACAAATTTGCCAGATAATATTTTTAAAAAAATTTTTTTTTATGATAAATGGTAAAACACTTTTTCCACAAGTTTTTTAAAAGAAGAAAATAGAGAACATCATTGCTTCGAACTATAGAAAAATATACTCGTACGCTTCAGAAGCAGATTTGATGAAAATGAAATTTTTGAGTGCGATCATTTTAACAGCGATTTCTTCAATGATTTAATTCTGATTAACTATTTCAGATACAAAATTTTTTTTATTCAATTTGATAAAAATTTTTTATTATCTCAACTTTATTATATATATATATATATATATATATATA
>SEYY01000277.1:0-7500 GCA_009176605.1 Armadillidium nasatum
ATATATAAAAAAAAAAAAAAAAAAAAAAAAAAAAAAAAAAAAAAAAAAAAAAAAAAAAAATTATTATTATATTATTATTATTATTATATTATTATTATTATTTTTTATTTTTTTTTTTTTTTGTTAGCATTTTTTATTTACAAAGTTAATAGAAAAACCTATATATATATATATATAATATATATATATATATATATATTATATATATAATATATTAGTTATATAATAATATATTTATATATATTTTACACCATCACCACCACTTACGGGCAAAGCCCTATTCAAGGAGGGTGTTAAAAGAATAAAATGAAAGTAAATAGAGTACAAAATCCAGAAAATAAAAACCACCCCTACAGTACCCACCTAACGCAAATTTCTCAGGTGGGCGCAGACGCGGGCTTTAAAGAAATTGAGATTGAATGCAGAGGGAAATACAGAAGATGGAAGAGAGTTCCACAAGACAGAGGTGGCAGGAAAGAAAGAGGCACCACAGCGGACAAGCCTGGAGTTGCCTATGTCCACGCAAAATTGATGCGCGGACATTGCACCCCTTTGCTGCGAGGACGCCGTAAAGGTGGAGGTACACGGGTTGATAGTTCCTCGAGCATTTGCCACTGTAGTACCTATAGAAAAGTGACAAGGCACCAACATCACGTCGCAAAGATAAAGAATCAAGAGAATTAGAAAGAGCGGGACAGTTTATAAGTCTTTTGGCCTTTGACTCAACCCTATCCAAAAGACGGGTGAAACCTGAGCCACCCCAGATATGAGAGCAGTACTCCATACAAGGGCGGATGAGACCCTTGTATAATTGGAGTAACTGCGAGGAAGAAAAAAATTCTCGCAGTCTAAACAGAACTCCCAGCTTCTTTGAGGCCGCCCTAGCAACCATTGTGATATGAGGTTTCCAAGACATTTTTTTGTTTATGTGAAGGCCAAGGATGTTTATATTGTCAACAGGAGAGACGGGAGAACCATCGAAAGAAATAGAAAAGTTAGGAGGTGTCTCTGAGAGAGAGATTTCTAGAAGTTGAGTTTTTAAAGAGTTGAATTTCACAAGGTTGAGACGACCCCACTGGGAAATTCTATCCAGATCTGCAAGAATGGAATCGGAAAGTGTAGAAGAAGCAACTCTAGATGCAAAGGAAGGACAGATTTGAAAAGAGTAGAAGAATGGAGGGTTGAGTCATCGGCATATGAATGTATAGGGTTAGATGAACAGCTGAGAAGATCATTAATGAAAAGTAAGAATAGAGTAGGAGACAAGACAGAACCCTGAGGAACACCACTATTGACAGGAAAGAAAGAAGAAGTCGCTCCATCAACAAGCCGAAATGGAACGATTAGAAGAAAACTAGACATAAGTAGCAAAGAGAAGGAGAACCCAAAGGAGGGAGCTTGGAAAGCAGTGCGCATGCCATACCCGGTCAAACGCCTTAGATATGTCAAGCGCCACCACGCAAGTCTCCCCATGGTCCCTAAGGGCAGAAGACCATAGATCTGTGAGATAGGAAAGTATATCACCAGTAGACCTCGAACGACGAAAGCCATACTGATGATCAGAAAGAAGGGAATGAGATTCCAGATGATCTAAGAAGTGAGAGTTAAGAAGGGTTTCAAAGATCTTAGACAGAATACAAGTGAGAGCTAGGGCGATAGTTGGAAGGATCAGAGCGCTACCTTCTTCGGAATAGGTTGGACTATTGCGCGCTTCCAACACTGAGGGAAAGTACTAGTATTGAGGCATAGAGAGAAAAGTTGAACGAGGGACGGAGCCAGCTCAGAGGCACACTCCCTTAAAACTCGGGGAGGAATGCCATCCGGGCCGCTTGCCTTCCTGACGTTCATAGACTTCAGAAGCCCATGCACCTGGTCAAATGAAATCACAGGCAAAGGCATGGGACCTCTGAGAGGAGAAGAAGTAGGAGGAGGATTGCCGGAGTCGTCCAGGGTAGAATTAGAAGAGAATAGGAGGCCGAAGAGATTACCCTTTTCAGTTGGAGTGTTAGCAACAGAACCATCAGAGCGAATAAGAGGAGGAAAGGAAGATTTACAGAAATTGTTGGAGATGTTTTTGGCAAGAGGCCAGAAAGATTTTTCAGTAGGAGAATTTAGGAGCTCAGCACACCTTCGTTTGGTGAAAGTCTGCTTTGCTCGTCGAAGAATATCCCTGCAACGATTCCGATCTGAATGAAAATTAGCTAGAGTGATAGGAGAAGGAGAATTTTTCCACTGTCGATACGCAATATCTCTAGCCTGAATGGCACGAGAACAAGCACGATCGAACCATGGATTTTGAGGAGAAAAAGATTTAGTTGAAGAAAGGAATGAACCTGCTCATCCCATCACGATTATATATAATTATATATATATATATTATATATATATATATATATATATATATATATATATATATATATATATATATATATATATATATATATATATATTATATATATATATATATATATATATATATATATATATATATATTAGGGATGGAGCGATACCAAAATTTTTACCGATACCGATACTAAAAATTACCAGATACCGATACCGATACCGGTAAAAATGCCGATACCTACCGATACCGATACTTTACTCTTATCCAAAAATTTTGCCGATACCGATACCGATAAAAAACCGATACCGATACCGATACTTGCCGATACCGACCGATACCGATACTTCACTCCATCCCTAATATATATAATTATATATATATATATATATATATATATATATATATATATATAATATATATATATATATATATATATTAGCCGTGTCGTCCTGGTGCAAATGTTTGAAATTAAAGATTCCCATTTGAGGTTTTGTAGACTAAGACGTGCACTTTTCTTTTAATGTCATCGAAAATGTTCTATTTCCATTTTTACCTTAAAGTTAACGAAAATCGGTTAATGAAAGTTAATGAAACGAAATATCTTACTAGTCATTTAATAAATTTTCAAACAATACTTACTACAAAAATTGCAAGCATAATGTTCTATCGCTTTTAGTTTAATGTTGGTGCAAAAAAGTCCTGTTTTGATTCATATAATGTCATAAATTGCCTTGATTTTAATACTGCACGAATGCATTCATCTCTTGCATCTGCTCCATGTACCATGCCAGATGCTTCAGTCACCAGTTTTACACATCTTTCCACTCCCTGCGAGTGGCACGGTATGGTGATATGATAAAGATGTTGCATAAAGTTATTAAGCTCTTCGTCAGACAGTTTTAGTGTCATAGATGGCTCGAACCTGCACTGATCTATAGGAGGCAGTAGGTCTTTCAATGTTTGACAACTGTCAGCGATGTGCGGTGGACGAAATTCTCTGATATAATGTTGACTTGGACCTGGTTGTTGCCTTATTGCCTTAATTGTATCGATAGCAACCTTTCTGTTTTCTTCATCATCGTCTGCTAACATTGCCAGTAGCACCACATTTTCTTGGTGAGCCCAGTAACCGTTTCTTTTGATGACAGGCAATGTTATACTGGCAATATCTGGTGACAGCTGTCTTTGGATTTTGATCTGTTGCAGCAAATGCTTTGGACCATCAGTGCATCTGGGTCTGCATTTTATTCGAAACCACGTTGGTGCATAGCAAACCACAACAAACTTCGCCAATGACTGCAATTCTGCAGTAGGTTGTGCTGTTGCTATGTAGAGGCAACAAATTCTACTATGAGTAGTAACCCACCTTGCCAATGACATAATCCCAGGTTTTTCATGCATTAGATCCTCAGTAACAACACCAGTTCTTATAGCTGTTACAATTCTGTAGAGGTATCTCTGATCTCTACTAATGTCGTCTATGTCAACATCAGGAAGTGGGTCACCTTCTGAGATGTTTTGGAAGACTGCAAGTGGAAGGGTCTCACATGTAGTTAGAGCTTTGCCAACAGGTCCCTTCCACTGAGTGGGACTTTCACTGGGACCTATGAGCTTTTTACACAGATGGCGCAGAGGGAGTTCATTCAAATGCAGACTGCATATGAACCACTGCAGAGGTCTATCTAGCTGCTGCTCTAAGAGATGAATTGCTCCACCTTTAGGTCCAGTGTTGACAGGTGTGCTGTCAACTTCAACTGCAATGATGCTACCAACAATTCGCATGTCTGATAATGCTCCATGCAGCCCATCTGCAATAGCCTCACCTGTCCTTCTGTGCACCGTAATGTGTTGAAGGTAGACAGTTCCAGGTTCACCAACCACGACATAGTGATCTTCTACCTTTTTACTACTGTACCATTTACTGCCTTTCTTTTCCTTGATCAGGGTGCTGTCTTTCCTATTCCAACCATCAAAAATCATTGCAACTATTCACAATTCTTCTTCCTGTGTTGTTTCTTCAGGCCTTTTCTTAGCTTTTCTCGTGCTCTCCAGATTTTTTTTTAGAATCTATAACATTGGTCTTGTCATCTGTACTGACAACACCATAGTCAAGTAGTGCCTCTGTACCTATAGCTGATGCTGCTCTGTTGGACACTCCATACCTCTCTACCTCTAGTGCAATGGTAGGGATTTGTGTTGTGTTCCGGCAAACACCAAGGGTAACGAAATCATCGTTAGGTATACTTTCTGTCCCTCGTGATCTGGTAATGAAGCTGAATCTCCAATGGCAGTAGTGTCTGCAGAAAACATGGGACATTCCTGCTCGAATCTTCTTTTCTTCTCATCAGCTACTCTTTCTTTCATAAGAGACTTTCACTTCAGTTACAGTTTTGTCTACTCTGCCAATTTGCATTCTGCGAACTGTTCTTTGGTCAACTAAAAAAGTCTTTCTCGATCTGGAATTTTCATTTCTTTTGCACAGTTACTTGCAAGCAGATCCTTGATTTGACATGCAAATAATTCATTTAAACTGTCCAGAAACTGCTTGCTTTTCTCCACACTAATACCATGCTTTGATGCTTTAGATCCTTCACCCACCAGTTGTGGAATCCCAACTCGAATCCACAGGTCAACAAGAGTCTCACTTAACTGTGGAATGATATCCTTATTGCTGGAATACTTATGTGCCTTCAAGAAATGAAAATGTCTTGCAATTTGGAGACGCGTGGGAAGTATAATGGTTGGCAATTTCTGCAGAGGTGTGCCAAACACAACATGACTTGCTGCCTTCCGTGTTATCATTTGACTCATGCTAGTACCTGAAATGTAAAAAAAGAAATATAGAAATCGCAGTCAACTTATTTAGGGAATATATATATATATATATATATATATATATATATATATATATATATATATATATATATATATATATATATATATATATATATATATATATATATATATATATATATATATATATATATATATATATATATATATATATATATATATATATATATATATATATATATATATATATATATATATATATATATCATATATTCATCACCACTCACGCTCTGAGCCCTATTCAAGGAGTGGGTTATAGCAATGAAAGAATAAGAAAAACCTTCTACAAGTTTCACCTAACGCAAATTTCGTAGGTAAGCACAAATGTGGGCTTTAAAGTAATTGATATTAAATTCGGCAGGAAGCACAGAAGATGGGATAAAATTACACAAAAAAGAGGTGACTGGAAAGAAAGAGACACCACAGCGGACAAACTTGGAGTTGACAATGTCCACACAAAATTCAGGTACAGACAATGCACCCCTTGGTCTACGAGGACGCCGTAAAAATGAAAGTATACGAGTGGTCAGTTCCCTCGAGCATTTGCCGCTGTAGTATCTATAGAAAAGAGACAAGGCACCAACTTATAGTTAATAAGTCTTTTAGTCTGAGGTTTCCAAGACATTTTTTTGTTTATGTGAAGGTCCAAGGATGTTTATATTGTCAACAGGAGAGACGGGAAAACCATCGAAATAAATAAAAAAGTTATGAGGTGTCTTTGAGAGAGAGATTTTAAGAAGTTGAGTTTTTAAAGAGTTGAATTTCACAAGGTTGAAACGACCCCAATGGGAAATTCTATCTAGATCAGCAAGAATGGAATCGGAAAGAGGAAGACGAGAGGTAACTCGAGAAGCAAAAGAGGGATCATAAGCAACAGCAGAAATTGAACGATTAGAGAGAAAACTAGACATAAATAAACAAAGAGAAGGAGGAAACTCAAAGGAGGGCAGCTTGGAAAGCAGTGACGCATGCCATACCCGCTCAAATTCCTTAGATATGTCATTCGCCACCACACAGGTCTCTCCATGGTCCCTAAGGGCAAAAGACCATAAATCTGTGAGGTAGGAAAGTATATCACCAATAGATCTCGAACGTCGAAACCCATACTAATGATCAGAAAGAAGGGAATGGGATTTCAGATGATCGCAGAAATGAGAGTTGAGAAGGGTTTCAAAAATCTTAGACAGAATACAAGTGAGAGCTATAGGGCGGTAGTTAGAAGGATCAGAGCAGTTACCTTTCTTCGGAATAGGTTGAGAGGAGAAAAAGTAGGAGGAGGATTGCCAGAGTCGTCCAAGAAAAAAGGAAAAGGAGGCCGAAGAGATTAATCCTTTCAATTGGAGTGTTAAAAACAGACCCATGAGGGCAAATAAGAGGGGTAAACGAATATTTACAGAAGTTGTTAGAGAGGTTTTTGGCAAGAGACCAGAAAGGTTTGTCAGTAGAAGAGTTTAGGACCTCATCACACATTCGTTTGGTGAAAGTCTTCCTTGCTCGTCGAAGAATATCCCTTCAATGATTCCGATTTGAAGGAAAATAAGCAAGAGAGATAGGAGAAGGAGAATTTTTCCACTCTCGATACGCGATGTCTCTAGCCTGAATGGCACGAGAGGAAGCGCGATCAAATCATGGATTCTGAGGAGAGGAGTATATATATATATATATATATATATATATATATATATATATATATATATATATATATATATATATATATATATATATATATATATATATATATATATATATATATATATATATATATATATATATATATATATACAGAGATGGGCATCGTTACATGAAATTGGGTAGCGTTACCTTACTCGTTACTTGAGAGAAAAGGTGTAGCGTTACCGTTACATCGTTACATTTTTAAATCCTTTGAAGCGTTACCGTTACTCGTTACATGTAACGCCGTTACATGTAACGCGTTACTTTTGGTCAGTTTCGGGCTTAATTATTAGTTTACAGTTTTCGTACATGATCATATGTATACATATTTACTGCTGACGATTAAATCATTGGATTAACTAACAGTTTTTAAACTTTTATTCAAAAAGTGCAATTTATATTACTATCATTGACCAAATAATATAAATATAGTTTTTAAAATTGTTATATATATTTTAAGTTTCATTATATAAATTTAGTGCAATAAATGATATACATTTATGGAATTTAGTGATACAATATTATCCACATTTGAAATTTTTTATAATTTATTTTATTAATAAACGTATAAGATTATCTGAATTGTGCTTCACTTTGAACAATAGTTAGCCGATCTTCTTTCAACATTG
>SEYY01000277.1:12500-15000 GCA_009176605.1 Armadillidium nasatum
GGGATAAGTTTGGCAACAAATTTTTTTTTCTTCCGTTTTCTTCTCCTTTGGGAACCCCAGAACCCGACATAATAATAGGTTCATTATCCAATATTTTAGTTGATTTCCATACCATCTCAGATTATCTTCATTTTCACCCAATTTCCAGAATCAATTAACACTGACTTTTCCTATTCCATATTTTTCGGTTTTCATTTGTAATTGCCACTTTGCTTAAATGACTGTAGAAGAAACAACAGCAACAACAACAACAACAACTAATAATAATAATAATTTCTTTCATAACTTCCCAAATGTAGGTGAGTTATAATTAAATGGTTTATTTATTTTTTATTGAAGAATAATTTACCTTTTGCATATTTTTTTTTATTATGAAGTTTTCTTAATGATAGAAACATTTATTTAAAAATTAATGTCGAACTGTTGGTACGTCTCAGACAAAGAATAGATCCAAATTTAAAGACAGTCCATCTACTGCTGCTATCAACTATTTAATTATATATATATATATATATTATATATATATATATATATATATATATATATATATATATATATATATATATATATATATATATATATATATATATATATATATATATATATATATATATATATATATATATATATATGAAAAATGAAAAATGATATCGTCACTACTCACGGGCGGGTGAGGAGCGGAGCCCCATGTTCGTGTGTGCCATGCATTTGAATATTAAATGTTAAGTTAATTTATCAATTAATAATAATAATAATAAAAATTTTTATGAATTTCCTAATTGGTATTTCAACAAAATTGTAACGTAAACGAGACATTTTTTTCCAGTTAAGTTTAGAAATTGCATGTATAGATTGCTTGGTTTATTTATTAATTTATTTTTTTATTTTATTTATTTATTTTTTATTTTTTGGATTTAAAAAAAAGTTTCCCAGCATACCTTTTTATTTGTATTGTTCTCTTATATAAGTTATAATTGTCTCTGTTGTCAATTCTCAGCCAAAATCGGATGTTGTTTTTTTATGTGCTCGGTAATGTTATATTGATCTCGTGTATCGAATTTGTAAACCAGAATTTTTTACCCCATGGATTTGACTCTTTAGACATTTAAAATTTAAATTAAAGTTTTATTTATTTATTTCCTGATTACTGACCATCCTAATTTCATTTCCCATCTAAACTCCAAAGTTAGTTGAACTTATTCTTTGATTATTTCCTTTGAAATCACGGTTCATTGTGATTTCAGTATTCATTACCGCCTGTGGCTTTTTTTTTGAAAATCAACATGCTGATGGGTGAGTTCCCCAGACATTTCACCATCCACAATAACTTTCTGCAGTTATTCCAGACCTCCCTATTTGGACTCCTGATCATCTTGTAGATGAATCGAACACACATGACCTTTTCTTTACTTCTAAACAGCACATTTCATTTTTTTCCTTTAAGCTTTAAACCCATAAACTTTTGTTTAACTTGCTTGTTCTCTTGATATTCACTGCAGGGACGCTGCTTTCAGGAAATACCGACGTTTCAAACCCCAAAACTTCGTGCAATTTATATTTCATTCAGGAAGCGTGCAGAATCAATTTTTCGGGCACAAAAATTTTTTCTTCATAGATGTAATCATTCCGACTTCTCTTGATACTCTTTCTGTTTTTTTGTTGACACTTAATTCCAATTTTGTTTTTTCCTCTTCTCTGGTTCCTTTTAGTAGCACCATTGCTCTCTTATCTTATGTTACGCAGTACTCTTTGCTCAAACCGTTGCCTCGCATTCATTTTAGATAATTTCAGAGCTATTTTTCTTCTCCTCTCACTGGCTCATTTATGCCTAACATAGTAATTTCTTGTAAAAATGTGATTTCTGCTTTATCTGAACTTACCATAAGAAGTTGTACGGTCTTGATGGTATTTTTTCTGTGGTTTTCAAAATTTGTGCTTCCGTCCTTGTTCCCTGCCTATGTAAAATTTCTTCTATGTCTTCTAACTTTTACCTTTCCATCCTTCTGAAAGGGGGGTGCTCACCTTGTCAAAGCCGAAAAATGGGAACCCCTCTCAACTTTCGAACTATCGTCCTATCTCTTTAACCTCTTTTCTCTCTAAATCTTTCGAATCTCCTTAACAGGAATAGTTGGAAATACCTTATTTCTAAACGTCAGTTTGGTTTTCAAAAGGAACACTCTACCTGAGATCTTTCTCTACTCTCTGAACCTTAGTACTCTGCTTTTCAGCATTTCTGTAAATTTTTTGAGCAAATCTTTTCTAAACTTCTAAATGCAATAATCTTTCTGGTTCCTCCTAACTCACTTCCTGTCATTTTGAAAAAAATGTCAACTCTAACTTTGCATCTTCCTCTTTCCCTCTTTTAGTATCTTCTGACGGCACAGCTACGTTTTACCTACTACTAAAGCTGAACTTTTCACTCAAACTTTTGCTTCTAATTCCATCTTAGACTATTCCGGATCTATTCCTCCACTTTCAACTCTCTGCAACTCACTTATGC
>SEYY01000277.1:20000-27500 GCA_009176605.1 Armadillidium nasatum
CTTTTTTATTTTTATTTGTTATTTGAATATTAATATTGCTACTTTATTTTTTATTATTTTATTGCAATTATTATTATTTTAAATATCATATAGATAGTTAATGAATTTATATTTTGATTGTATTTTAAAAATAGAAATTTGTAAAATTTAGTTTGAGCTAAAGACGGACCGAGATATCAAAACTGACATCCGCATCCGTATCTGCATTCCCACTTTCGAAATTATGACATCCGATCTATCACTAAATTATATATATATATATATATATATATATATATATATATATATATAATATATATATATATATATATATATATATATATATATATATATATATATATATATATATATTATATAATAACAGTGACCAATCTTCATCACTTTTTATTTAAGCTTGTCTATAAATTTTCACATGTTTTATACTTTTATCAATTCTTTTTTGATTCCTTAACCTAGTCGAAACGAGGCGAAACGTAGAAAACAGCCTTTCAATTGAGGCGGAACTCTGTAGAAAGCTCAGTAAGTTACAGCAAAAATTTACAAAACCCTGGTGTTGAATTGCTGTCTTTTGATGTCTAATTCTCCATGACTTCGCCACTTTGCTATTTTCTCCTTGTTTAGGTTCAGGATTTGATTGTTAAACAGGATTTTCAGAAATCTTTTATCCTGAATGCAGTAAAACCTGCTAAATAATCATGAAAAAAATAGAAATCCACTTTTCTACCAACTCTTCCTGTGCATGTATTAATCATCTTAATTATTTCGTTATTGCAAAACTTGCACTATACTTTGCTACTTTGCTAGTTCTTTCAACATTTGAAAATTCAGTCCATTCATGTCCTAATTTTCTTGCGGATTGCGGTATTGTTGTGACAAGGAATAGTTCTTATTTTATCAAACTTTAAATTATGGTACAAGTTGAATATATATATATATAAAAAAAACATTTATGAATTGTAATTAAAGCTCTAACGAAACACTTTTTAATAAAACCCACTGGGCCCTGGTTTTTGTTTGTTTTATTTGAAAAAAAAACGAAAAAAACTCGTGTCCAGTTGGATTTTTTTTAAAAAAGCGTTTATTTATTTATTTTTTTTTTTTTGCCAACCCTGAATAGAGTTGATGTAAAATTGACCATAGTGATTAAGTCTGGGGTCTGAGAGTTGGACTGAAACAGAAAAATGAACTATGCAGAGGAATAGAGCAGTGTACGTTTAACCGAAGCTCAAACAGTAGAGTGATTGACTTATATGTTTGAACCGCAGGTTCGATCGCACTTGCGGTTCCTAGGTATGTGCTACTTAAAAAATTTCTTCCTCGAGTAAGGCAAGACCCGTGAAAAGCGAACTTTTATTTTTTTAAAAAAGTGTCCGTTGTAATAGCGACGATATAGACTATAGAAAGAGTGACGCAACAGTTCGACAGGCAGAGAAGGAACGAGAGAGAGAATTCGTGAGAACGGAAAAGTTGCTTAGACTTCACCTTTTCAAAGAGAGCTGTGCAAGTGGAACCATCCCAGATGTGTGAGTCGTTCTCTGTACGAGTGCGAACACCCTTATAAAAAGAGCAAGCAACTGGGGTGGCATGAAGAAATTTTGAAGGCTCCTTAGAACACCCAACATTTCAGAACCTTGTTTAGAAAGAGAAGTAATGTAATCCTTCCAAGAAATATCACTAGAAAAAGAAACGCCAAGAATTTGTGGTGTGTGTTTTCGAAGAAAATGTGAGTTTTGTGAGAGTTTGTGTCGAGTAGAGAGATAGAAAAACTGAGTTTTTGAAACATTGAGAGCGCTATGTATTCTCTGCCCCGTTTTAAAAGAACAATAAAGGTAAGAGGTTGGATGCTCCAAGGCCACACCTCTAGCGTTAGTTAATTGCTGTTGGGATGGACGTCTTTCAAATTGAAAGAAGTAATGGAAGGTGAAGTCATCAGCATAGGAATGGATAGGCGATGAATTAATAGCGAGGTCATTAATAAAAAGTAGATCATCAGTACAGGAGTACATAGGTGATAAAGTAATAGTGAGAAAATCATAAATAAAAAGTAGAAAAAGTATTGGGGTAGGATAGATCCCTTAGGAACATCATTATTAATAGATATAAAAGATAATCCGGAAAGGAAATCAGAGAGAAGGATAGATTCCGAAAGAGAGAATTTTAATAATCAAAGCTTTGTGTCAGACTAGATCGAAAGCTTTCGATATGTTCAGCTTAACAGCAAAATATTCACCGAAATACCGAAGAGCGGAGAACCAAAAGTCAGAGAGAAGGGAAAGATGATCATCAGTAAAATGTTTATTTCGAAAGCCATATTAGCTATCAAGAGATAAGATTTGAAGATTTGAGGTGCTTCCAAATCTTCCTGTTAAGGATAGATTCGAAAACTTTAGAAAGAACTGAGGCTAAAGAAATGGATGGACAGATAAAAGGTTGAGAGGGGTTCCCCTTCTTCGGCACAGGCTGAATAAATTCTTGTTTCCAGCAAGAAGGAAAGGTGGAAGTAGAAGGACAGACGAAATTGCTTACCAAGGCAGAGTGTTAGCTTAGAAGTATAAGTTTTGAAAACCACCAGAGGATTATCAACAGAACCGTATACCTTCGTAGTATTAAGCTGAAAGAGAGAGCAGAAATGATCTTTATAAGAAATTACAATATTAGGCATTAATGAGTTGGAGTTTGTTGAAAGAGGAAGAATAGCTCTGGATTCTTCTAAAGTGGAATTAGAGGTAAAACTTTGGGAGAAGAGCTCAGTTTTAGAAGAAGGCAAAATAACAGCTGTGCCGTCTGAAGATACTAGATTGGGAAAGAAGTAAAGTTATAGTTGAAATTTTTTGCAAAATGGTAGAAAGAACGTAAGAGGAACCAGAAGAAGAAATTTTGAACAGTTCCAGAAAGTTGTATGAGTTTTTGGAGAATGAAGACGACGGTAATCCGTAAAGGCAGCATTCATATGACGATTAGGACGAGAACAATAAGAGTTTAACAAAGGTTTGTTATGTTTAGTAGAAGGGAAAGAATATGGAATATACGCCTACATGCCAGAAAGAATCATCTCGGTAATGCCCTCTGAATCCTCAGAGAGATCCTCCCAAGGAACCAATAATCAAATCAAAGAAGCACGACCGCATATCGGGCCAGCCTGCGGTAACGAAATGCTACAAACGCATCCTCGTAATAGACGGGGGTCTTTCTTGCGGAAGACTTGAAAAGATAGAAGAGAATGCATAGATAAGATGGTAATTTTGGCAGGAATTCACCCTCAAACTCTTTCCTGAACGCTTTTAGAGCGGAATTCCACAGAAACGATTCACCTGAGAATCGAACCAGAGTAGTTGTATCATTCTGCAAGGTTTTTCGAAGGTTCCTGAAAAAAGGGAGGGACGGAGTCCAATCTCATAGAATGGTTTCGGAGGTTCCTGAAAAGGGAGGGACGGAGTCCCATCTCCTCATAGAATGGTTTCGAAGATTCCTGAAAAGGGAGGGACGGAGTAACAGATCCTCATAGAAATGGGTTTCGGACGGGGCCCATGTATAAAAAGATCCAGGAACGCGGAGGTTTCCTCACGAGGTGGGGAGAACGGAGTCTCCCCTTGTATAAAGATCCAGGAACGCGGAGGTTCCTCATGAGACGGGGAACGGAGTCCCCTTCAAAGAACGGTTTCAGAATTGGAGCAGCCATAATGATTTTCAAGAAATTCGGTCATGTGTAAGTAACGCTGATTTAAATAACTATTTAAATATGTTTCAATCACTTTTCTTTGTTATACCGGAAACATGGGTAACTTTGTGCTCATATCCATAAATAGTTTTTCTACAAACATTATTTTCATTCAAGTATTTTAATGTGAATAAATACTGCATTATGTATGCACAAAAATAAATCAATAATACACAGAAATAATAATAAGGTCAATGAAATAGGATTCTTTATATTATTTATTTAAAACAACATACATAATTTGCTATATATATATATATATATATATATATATATATATATATATATATATATATATATATATATATATATATATATATATATATATATATATATATATATATATATATATATATATATATATATATATATATATATATATTTACAATGATAATATATATGGCCGTTGAAGCCAAAAGGGACTGTTCTACATGAATTTTTAACAAAAATACGCTTGTTACCAGTGAATCTCATTTTCTTAGAACTTGTTACAAGACTAACCCCACCTAACTTTCCAGCTTGATACTTTGTATTAGGCACATTATGATACATTCTTTCACCGTTACTATCGTTTAATTTATAATTACGAGACGACAAAACATTTATTCTTGAAGGGATCTTGCGGTGTAATTCATCATCGTCTTCATCTTCCATTTCTATTTGTATTTCGTTCATGACCTTTACAGTGACGTCAGAGTCTTTGATGTCATTGTACAAAGATTCGTCATGATAGGTATCTTTTTCAGAACATCTTTCAAGAGTTAACGCCAATAAGTTTTTGAAACTAATAATATCCTTTGTTTCTTCATTAATGGTGAGCCCTTTTGCTTTAACAATGTGCTTTACGTTACCATCTCCTGTTCGAATTCTAACAGCATATGATTTTGGGCCGGTACATACAAAGGATTCACCCCAAGCTCCATTTCCGTAATCATTAAGCTCGTCTGTAAGCTCGCCTAAAAAGTTTCCTGTCTCGGGAACTTCATCATTTTCGCCAGCAACAAAAATACACGAATCTGTGTCACAATACAAAGCTCTGTGTTTCACTGTATTTAGTAGCTCGTATAATTTGATGCGGGCATATGCAGTGGTGAAAGAGGCTATGGGGATGTTAGTAACCTTCGAAGAACGTACAGACAGATCATTTTTCACAGTCGTTACAACATATTTTGGACCAATAGGGATTACTTGAGTAACTTCAATATCGCTCTGGTTGATGAGATCCCATACTTCTTTGTCACTAGAGCATATCTTGTCCTCGCGAACAGGGCAATTTTGCGCGAATTTACCCCATAAGCTGTTTAGACACAGTTTCGCTATGAAACGCATGCCAGGATTCTTCTTGATGTTATTGATGTCAAGTTCAACACCTTCCTTTTCTTTGAAAAGGCGTACGAACTCTTTTAACTTTTCCATAAAGGCCGGATCGTCTTCACGAATTCCTGCAGGAAGGCCCGAGGCTTCAGTTTTAATCTTTAAGAAGTAATTAACATACTCCTCAAAAAGATACTCCTTTTCTTTAAATGACCATACTTCATAAACTTTGAGAATTTTGTATCCCATAGCGAGAGCTAGCTGGATCTCGGGTGTAGTGAACACACCTTCAATAGATCTTTCATTTACGTTATGCACACATTTCTGGCAGTTCTCTTTTGCGCATAACACACAAAGAGGGAACATTAGCTTCTTGTCGTTCCTCACAGGTAGTACAGGGATATTTAAATCTTGTGGAGGTAGAATTTTAACAAATGCGATCCCAAAATATTCTTCATTAATTCCATTTGTGAACGCATCAATGCTAGGCACCTTGTCACCAACAAGCTTCTCAGGGGGCCCACAGGGATACTTCATGCGTTTTTGTACGAAGGGTAGAGAGATGTATAGTCCAGGTACATAATCTTTTTACCAGGCGTTGGTGGATAATAATGAACAAATGGCTCAGTTCTGCCACCAAACAATGATTCATCAATTACTAGCCTGTTATTAACTGTATCGTTGCTGATGCGATTAGCATATTCGCCAATAGTTATGTCTTTGTCGATATGGTCAGGATCTTGAATATTTTGTGTCTTCTGAACCTTCCATTCGCACTCCCATATTCTTACAACATTAAATCCGTTTTCTTTATACACTTGTTCTTGCTTCATTGTATTATAATATCGGTCTTCTGCAGAGACTTCATCAAATACAACTTTGTCGTTAACACATCCTCTATGTCCATGCCAAGCACATCCATGATATAAAAAGACTGTTTTTACACCATTAACATACCCAAAACCGTCAGGATACAACCAATTATTTTTAATTTTGAGTGACTTCTCACCACCATTGCGGGCATGTCTTATACTTATGTTATTGATTTTTTCTTGATAGATTAACCATTTAATAGCTTCATAAGTAAAGCCTTTTGAGTTCTCTCTTCCTAAAACAGTGATTTTATTTTCAGGCATGAACACATTCTTATAGATTGTGTAGCATAAGGATGCAATTGTTGAACAATCCACCAAACAGTCTATATCAAAAGCTTTGATGAAGCTTGATCTAAATTTCTCAAAACAACGTCTCAAGACATTTACGTCTGTTATACAGTAATTCATGCATTCTTCAAGGATATTATATTCTTTGTTCTCAAAGCTATTGTAGTATTCTTCAAAGTCTCTTCTTTCACTCTGCGACAATTTACTAGTTTCAAAAAACTCTCTATTTGGTATTTTTCCTTTATAATTTAATTTGTTTTCATTTAGAAATGTATAGGGAAAGAATCCTTTTGAAACTCCTTGATCAGTGATGCCCATGCACTTAGGCATGTTCTTCAAGGCGCACGGTGTGAACAATAACGTGTCTCTATAGAGGATATTACCATTTGAACCCATAGAGATGATCTTGTTACCTCTCTTTATCGGTCCGCTGCTGATAGCCTTTGTACTAGGGTGCGTTAGCAAGGCAGCATAAATGTACTGATGATCGAACTTGCCTCCATTGTGAGCCGTTACAATTACTTTTGATTTCGAATTTTTGCTTGAAAAAGTCATTAAAAAATCCACAAATTTATCGACAGGACTTTCACTACCTTCTATCTTAAATACTCTTGTTCTAGGGCCACAGTGACTGCATATATTCGCGCCTTCCTTATCTGTACATAAATTACAAATCATCTGGCACACTAACAAGTAAGGAATCATTTCAATAATTTTACGCCCTTTATTATTAGTGCCTTTATCTTGTTGAAATGTTTCTATGTCGTAGTAGCAGGTGAACACTTCAGGTTCACTATCTTTTTTCTTGTTGTTCTTCTTCTTTTCTTTCTTTTTCATATAACAAATATGGTATTCATCTTCTTTAGGCTCATATGATGTACCGCATGCTTTACAATATGCTTTTGTACAGTCATGGCGGAAGACTGATTGACGGTTCATCTTTATTTGCGTGAAGCATAGAGTGCAATTTTTTATTTTCTTACATGTATTGTTATCAGTGTGATTATCAAAGCAGATTTTGTTATAAAACTCGCGGTTACAATCTCTACATTCGATGAAAATACCTTCATGGTCAACTGACCCTCGACATTTATCATTTAAGCATTGTCGGCACCCGTAATGCATACAATCTAGTTTATGAGCTACGTTATTACTGTTGAATGTATAACAATAAGTACAGAAAATACCGTGCCTATATGCATCTTTTTTCTTGGTGTTCGCAAAACATAGTTTTAATTTTTTCTCAGCTATAGCGTAATAGTGATCATCACCGTCATGACCTATAATGTATAAAGGATCGTTTCT
>SEYY01000277.1:30904-60904 GCA_009176605.1 Armadillidium nasatum
AAGGTGGAGATTGTTCTGAGTTCGATTGTTAAAAAATATCGAAAATCGAAAATATCGGAGAAGCCTATCGTAAACAAGAGAGTTGTCAGAGGTACGAGGTACTATTACTAGACATACAATTATTATTACTTTTCTAGAAGAACCTAATTCGACTTATCATAACCTGAACACCGAAATTGCGTAAAAAGAGGCCTAACCTACACAAGAATTTCGTAAAAGAGTAACGTACAAAACGTTTGCACGACATAGTAGCTGGCTAATTATAGGCAGGAAAATCGATCAAATAAAATATCGACATAAAAAAAATATATGAAACTCAGAAACAATCATATATATATATATATATATATATATATATATATATATATATATATATATATATATATATATATATATATATATATATATATATATATATATATATATATATATATATATATATATATATATATATATATATATATATATATATATATATGATGCATTCTGATTCATATAGCTTTGGCGATAATTATGATTCTAAAACAAACTTATTTGACCACCAAGAAAACAATGTGTCTTCCTTCTACAGGAGCTTCTCAATGAATTAGTTGCTCTACAGGCTCTCTGAAAGGTTCTGAAAGGCTTCTTGTTATGCTATTACTTTGAACAAGTTTATAGAGTTAGGGATTCTATATTAGACTATAATTATTATTAGATTATAGTATAATTATATATTATATATATATATATATAGATATATATATATATATATATATATATATATATATATATATATATATATATATATATATATATATATATATATATATATATATATATATATATTGATAACACATACCAGTACATTTTTATGTAGAAGGCTCACATATAAAAACACAAAATAAAATTAAATATGAAATGTTATTTTAAACTATTAGGCGTGGCCAAACACATTCGTTAATTAAGTTATAATTATATGAAAAATAAGCAAATAAGAATTAGAGAATTCGCTACTCGACATACTCTGGATTTATTTCTGATCACAAAAATCATATAAAGATCATTCAACCCCATGTTCTACGAGGGTAACGTAAGGGTGGTAGAATTTGAATTTAAATTTCCTTCGAGCACTTGCCGCTATAGGACCTGTAGAAAAAGGAGAGCGAGTCATGTCACTACATATATATATAAAAGTCGAAACTGATAGAGAATCGTTGATAAAAGTTTGTCGTTGACGACCCACATTAAATACGAGAGAAGTGCCCCATGCAAAGGTGAGTAATAATTATACAGGTGGAATAATTTTGAGTATGTAATAAATTTTCTTATCGAAGAGAATTAATGGCTTTCTGGAAGCCTCGCATGCCATCATTATAATGTAGGGTTCCTACAATATTTACCTAATAATAAGTTAGAGCAATCTTATAAAATTCTCTTTCTGTTAGTGTGAAGCTCAATTTCTTGAGGTTCCTGAACTTCTTATGTTTTGTTAAAAAGTCAAATAAAAATATTGTTGCCAGATAGGGGTTGTCAGAATCTTCAGATACTTCTATTTTTCATTAAATTTGTAGTTTAAAAACGGTGTATTTTGGTGTATCGTAGCGATTGTAGTTTGTCAGAAAGATGTTTAAAATATTTTAAAGTTTTTTTTTTTCATACCAGTTGAATAAAATTTTTTATACAAACAAATTTAAAAATATTAAGTTGGCTTATTTAAACCCAGAAATTATATCCTCATAGTTTACCCTATAAATTACAGTTAATAAAAAAGTGAAAATTTCAACATTAGCATTACGAATATAAAATTTAAAACACGAGATTGGATTGGGCGACAAGGCTGGATCATGAAGAATAGTTCTTCGCAGTTCTAGGGTCTGGGATTCCTTTTAACCAGTTTTTTTTTGTTTTTGTTTTCCCATGTACGACTGCAGGAATTTTCCTGCAGTTGACGCCACCCTGCATTATGCGGGATACTATATATATATATATATCTATATGGTAAATTTTGGCAAAAACCATCTAGTCAAGTTTCAGAATAAACCGCTTTTTTAATATCGATTAATTTAAGGTAAAACTAGATAGAAAGGAATGATTTTTAACATTATATCTTAAGAAATATCTGAATATTACTTCAAGAAAAAAAATATTTTTTTTACTAGAAGTTTAGTTTTTAGTCAAAACAATTAGGCCCCCAAGATGAATTTTGGCTCGAGGTCTTTACCAAAAAAGTGATTTGCCAATTTAATTTAGCTTTATATTAAGCTATAACATGTTTATTTAATTGTCAAATAACCCACATATTTAAATTATGATTTGTTCAAAGTTACACTGTTAAACACTTTTAAAAATATATTTATTTAAGAGACATAAAATGAAAGCTACTTTCAATTAATATACAGAGTTTCTACAGAAATTGAGAAGTGACATCTTGCGGTTACAACTAGAACCACAGTTTATAAATGTGATGTCATCCACAAGCGTTGAGTTTAAGAAAGAGTTTTTTCACTAGATAAGTATTAAATGCTGTAACTTATTATTAGGTAAACTTTGGTTCCTACAATGTTCATTTTGTTAATAAGAGATAACTGCATTTTGTTGGGAGGAGAGCGAACGAGAAATTTACTTTTACCTTAGACTCAACGTGTCCTGAATATAGATGTAACCAAAGCCACACTAAATATGATAGCGGTACTCCGTACAAAGACATGAGTTTTTTGAAAACTTGAATAAATTGTGGGAAGTAAAAAAATTCACATTACATAACCAGAATTACCAGCTTCCTTCCTTACTAACCCTTCATTGTAACTATGAGGTTGTCAAGATAATTTATTTTTTGTGTTCTTGGATTGTACGTTTTCTACAAGGGGATACGACAGTGGAGGCCCTCTTCTAATTTCCTGGCTGCAGATGTTACATTTAGCTATTTCGAGCCTATCCTGAAACATTGAAAAGCACTCCCATATTGCTGAAGTTGATCTTTTAGCCATAATGGCTGAAAGTATAAACAAAATAATAATTTTGAAATAATGTTGCTAAATGATACAAATTTGATAAACAGCATTAACATAGAAATGATATGTATAAATGCATGTTATATTGATAATTTTATATCTTACATTTTTTAAAAATTTAACTTAGGGTCTTAGCTAAGTAAACGTGTTGAATCATTGTTGTGTAAAAAAAAAAAATGTAGTTTTTTAAAACTTTTATTATATAAAATCTACAATAATCTGAAGTTTTTTCGGAGAAAATGCATATAATTATTAATTTAAGTGAATGTTGACTATTCTATTCTACTCCTTCTTTAGAATTAAATAAATCTCAATGAAAATTATATCTAATTTAACCTAAAATTTCAGTGCTTTTGACCTCTTTACAAATTTTAGGCAACCCCTACCAGAGTCCCGGCCCCGGTCGGTCCCTAGTCATTGGACAAGGGTAATCTTTCTGAACTTATTGCAAAATATTCTTAACTCCTGCAGCCTAACCAGTCTGTCACATGCGTTCTTGCACAACCATCATTTTAAATGGATGGAAGTGGCGGTCTTCGGGTAAAATTCTCCTTGCAGCTCTTTTCATGATCTTTCTTTGAAGATTGCATTACTTCTCTTTCTAAACAAACTTCTAAAGAGGTTGGGTGTTCTGAGTCTACTTTGGAATTTTTCACTTCACCCCAGTTGCTTGTTCTTTATATATGTGTGTTGTTCGCTTCTGTATGTAGTTCGACTCGCACTGTATAGTTCCACTCAAACAGTTTTCCTCGAAAATGTGGAGCCTAAGGCTTTTCATCTTAAAAACTCTTTTACTCTTACTACCTCTCTGAAATCTCTTTCGGCCCATCAAACGGTTGTGTCACTTTCTCTATAGTACTGTTCTTACAACGGACACTGCTCTTCTGAACTCTCCCGTCGTATACTTCTTAAACTGAGAAAGTGAGCGGGCACTCCTTTTTACACAGTTTCATCCATTCTGTTTCCAAATCTCTGACGAAAGACTCGACCTCGTTGCTTAATCCCACATGTACTCACTCTACTAGCATCGCCTGGAAAACACTACTTTTATCTATTTTCCAACCTCCTTTGACTTTCACACCTTCAAACGCAGTGTATCGGTATATGTCGGCTTTTAATCGACCATGTTTAAGATATTCTCCAACTTTTGTGAAAATTGGTATACCCTTGGTCTTTGCCCACATATATATATATATATATATATATATATATATATATATATATATATATATATATATATATATATATATATATATATATATATATATATATATATATATATATATATATATATATATATATATATATATATATATATATATATACTGTGATAAAAAAGTTACTTTCATGCTTGAAATTTAAATAAATTAAATTTTTGATTGCATATCTACATTTATTCAACATGAATAACCGAAGATATTTCAGTGCTGTTATATAGAGTTGTTGTGTTGAAAAAAAAAATAACCACAAAGTAAATGATATTGAGTATAAAAAGATATTGGATACTTTAATGATTTGAAAATTTTTTTCTTATAATTAAGAACTTTATTTTTACCGTATTTCCGGTCGGATAACCGGATCGTAACCGGATATCCGGCCCATCCCTAATATATATATATATATATATATATATATATATATATATATATATATATATATATATATATATATATATATATATATATATATATATATATATATATATATATATATATATATATATATATCATTATCTGAATAAATATATCAAGAGTCGAACAAAAATCTGTAGAGAAATGTTTGAATTTTTAATCGCTCTCTTAGCAAACCGAAATTATTATCATTTACTTCTACATTAAAAATAACATAGTTTCTTTATGTTATAATAACAATATATTTGGTCTTTTATTCGTAAAAGTAATCTTAAATTGAACTTTCCTTCGTACTATAATATCCATTGAGTTGTAACCAAGTTATTTATTTTTAATACTAAAAGCTGTCTTGCGTTGTAGAATTTTTTATTCTGGTTATTCATTGTTTGTTGATGGACAAATGTGTTTTCAACTTATTTTACCTCCGTGTTGTAGAATTCGTACATTCGTGTATACCTCTTTGGCGGAGGTCAAGTAGGTTTGAAAACTACTGGAAAAAAAAGTCTATTTGCTGGTAAGTTGTGGTTCTCTTTAGTGTATTTGTGTTATCGGGCTCTAGCTGTTGGTTTGTTAATTTATGCTTTATTTGACCCTTTTTTTTTTAACCATGATATTTCTGGCCATTTAAATCTAAGTATTGTAGGTCCCTTTTCTCTGTTACCCCTTGATACAAAGAGTAGTGGAAGTATTCGATCTTTTGTATGCCTAACAATAAAGTCTGACTAAATTTCTATTTTCCTTAGTAAAGGTAAAATTAGCTTCAAGGAACTCTACACTTCTAAGTTAGAGAGTATTAAACTCTTCGTGAGTCCTTAAAACTTTACCCTGACAAATCGGAATTCTGTAAAGTAGAATATATCTCCACCCAATCCCCTAAGTCTGTTCCTACGGTTTATTTTATTATTCAGTTTTACTCTTTTCATAAAATAAACTGCGATCTCAGAGACCGGAAATTTTTTGTTAGTAAAATTTTGTTTTTTAATTACACTTCGATTACAGGCCTCAAGTTAGATTGGAGATCGTATTACTTCTCATTTCAAAAGAAATTTCTCTTCTTAGGAAAAAGAAACCCACACATATGTAAATAAATCCTTAAAATCAGTACATACATTCACACCGTTCATTGTGTTGGATAATTTACATTTACACTAAATTACGTTCCAAACTTGTTTACAATTCTTTTTCCACCCCATCCTGGGGTGGAAAAAGAATAATGATAGAATTCCACCTCTACTAGTTACGAGAATGAACGGGAGCGATGAAGGTACTATCTAACACACTACGAAGATTGAAACTCACCCCATACTTCAATTGTAAAAGTTGATACCATAATCAACTGTTGTCGATTGGTTCATCAGTAAAAGTAAGTTATCACTGTTGATTGCAGTCCCAACTTTTACTGCTAAAAGAACGAATGAACTTGGTGCTTGATTGTACCTTCATCGCACCAGTTCACACAGGTAACAAGTAGAAGAGGGATTCTAATATTATAAACGAAATATTATAGTAATGATTTACGAGCCGAACCCATAAGAGAATAAAATATATTCGTCAAATTTTTATAGGTTTTCACATGATCAACTGCATATTTTATATCCAATCCATCAAATTTAGAATATACGAAAAAACTATAAAGGCTCAAAATAGTAAAGCAAATAAAAATAAAGCAAAATAAACATAAACTTAATTCCAAATAATAGAAATATATAAAAATTTATAAAAATGAAAATTCTGCTACTGTAATAATGATGAAACACCAAACTCTTTAATCACTGAAACACACATGTCGGTCGTAAATCTCTCCTTGTGGTTGATAATGCAGTAAAAGAATTCGTAAATAATAATAATAATAATAATAATAATAATAATAATAATAATGCAAAAGAAAACTCGCAACTCTTAACGTCAATTCTTATCCCGTAAAATAATTAATCATATTACATTGGACCAGACATATTATGTCTGGGTATATGAAGACCGCTATTAATATGGGAAACAAAAACAGCAATGCGTGTAGACCGACAACAGTGGAATGGAGCCGAAAAATTAATATTTACGACCAAGGCTCTACATACCTTATCAACAATAATTCATTTAACATTCCAGTGACCATAATAACATGTCAGTGTACAGAGACGTGCCTCTATTATATATATATATATATATATATATATATATATATATTATATATATATATATATATATATATATATATATATATATATATATATATATATATATATATATATATATATATATATATATATATATATATATATATATATATATATATATATATATATATATATATATATATATATATATATATATATATATATATATATATATATATATATATATATATATATATATATATATATATATATATATATATATTATATATATTATATATATTTTTTAGTATCGGTATCGGTAAAAATTTTCGGTATATGAATGGATAAAGTATCGGTATCGGTAAAAAATTTTCAGGTATCGTATAAATTTATATTTCGGTTTATCGGTATCGGTAAAATTTTGGTATTCATATTTATATATATCGTATAATTATATTATTATAATATATATAATATATATATTATATATATATATATATATATATATATATATTATAATATATATATATATATATATATATATATATATATATATATATATATATATATATATATATATATATATATATATAATATATACTAGAGAGAGAAAGAGGAAATTCATATTTATTCATGAATAATAAAAAATAAAATTGTTAGTTTGAAAATACATGAAATCTGCTTTACATATTAAGCGTCAGTGAAACTGCTCGTCGTTTGCCAAGTGTAATTCTGTGTTATTAGAGCATCAATAATATATATATATATATATATATATATATATATATATATATATATATATATATATATATATATATATATATATATATATATATATATATATATATATATATATATATATAAACAGGGCTGGGGAGCCGTAGCCGTTTTTAGGATTGTGGGTGGAGCAGGAACTGGAGCCTATAAAAAAGAAGCAGCTCCCAGCTACGAACGTATTCTGCTATCATATTAGCATTCATTATTTTATCTTAATTCTTTTAAAAAAAATTTTGTAATTCATTACTTCTCACTGTGAATTCTGATAAATTTTCTGCCCTTAACACTTGATTTATTTTTCTTTACTTAAACTTATCCCTATATATATATATATATATATATATATATATATATATATATATATATATATATATATATATATATATATATATATATATATATATATATATATATATATATATATATATATATATATATATATATATATATATATAAAATGATGAACCGTTATATTGGCATCTACAAGCCCTATTAACCGACCGTAATCTAGTTTATACCAATAATGGTCCGATTAGTAAGTATCGGCAGTCATAATTGATAGGTAATTTTTTGAAATAAAAGTACGTATTATTGCAATTATTAGTCTTAAACAAAAAAAATTAATAAATATTAAAGAATTGTTCAATAATTATAAAAAAATTAATAATAATAGAAGTTAATAAAAAATGAACTATATTAATAGAATTTTAATTTACTTTATTTTACTTTTTTCTACGATTCATATATTTCATACACTGTGCTATATACAGCTTCATATCCTTGTTGTATATACATTACAATACACGCAATCCCTCCATAACTACCCTCTATCTATAAGTCAACTGCCATTATACACTTGAACCGTGGGTCATTCCTATTCTGGAGGTGGTGCGTTCATTTTCGGACACCCGTTCATAAACTTTTTTTTTTCATAGTTGAGGTCTGTACAGCCATAGGTCCAAGATTGACCAAGTAGTTCTGATATATATATATATATATATATATATATATATATATATATATATATATATATATATATATATATATATATATATATATATATATATATATATATATATATATATATATATATATATATATATATATATATATATATAGGGACCGACCGGTACTGGAATTTTTCCGGGGTCGGGGGTGGGGCAGGGGCCGGGGTTCTAGCCAGGGTTGCCTAAAATTTATAAAGCGGTCAAAACCACACAATTTAGGTTAAGAAAATTAGATATAAATTTAATTGAGTTTTATTTAATTATAAGGAAGGAGTAGAGTAGCTAACATTCACGTAAATTAATGATTATATGCATTTTCTCCGAAAAAAAATCATAAAATTACAGATTTTGTATAATAAAAGTTTAAAAGTAAGGTAAAATATTTTAAAAAATTTTTTTTTTTTGATTCCCAATTGTGATTCAACAATAGTGAATCACAATAGTGGTTTAACAACCTAGGTTTACCTAAAAAAAAATGTAAGATATAAAATTATCAATATAACCTGAATTTATACATATCATTGTTATTTTATTGTTATGTATCAAATTTGTATAATTTAGTTACATTATTTCAAATTTTTTATTTTGTTTATACTTTCAGTCAATATGACTAAAAATTCAACTTCAGCAGTATGGGAGTATTTACAATGTTTCAGGATAGGCTCGAAATACCTAAATGTAACATCTGCAGTCAGGAAATTAGAAGAAGATCTCCGGGTGCCCCAAGTAAAAAATTTTCAACCAAATCTTTATGGTGGCATCTAAAATCAAAACACAAAGATGAAAATTTACTAGTAGAAGAGGAATGGTCAAAAGAAACAGAAACAGAAAAAGGAAAAGAAAATATTGAAAAAATAAGAAAAAAATCTTAATTTTCTAATATTTTGTTTGAATTAATCCACCATTAATAAGGCTACCGTGGCTCAAACGGTAGAGTGATTGACTCACGTGTTTGAGGGCGCTGGTTCGATCCCACTTGGGGATCCTATGTATATACTACCTAGAAAAGTTCCTCTCCTAGAATAGGGCAATGCCCGTGAGATGTGAACTTTTTATTAAAAAAAAAAAGTATAATTTGCCATTTTAACCCCGGCAGGCAAACCCCGGTTTTCCCTAATTTTTAGCCGGGGCCCCCGTATATATATATATATATATATAATATATATATATATATATATATATATATATATATATATATATATATATATATATATATATATATATATATATATATATATATATATATATATATATATATATATATATATATATATATATATATATATATATATATATATATATATATATATATATATATATATATATATATATATATATATTACTATTGTTTTCAGATAATGTTGGGAGAGAGATGAGTCAACAAACGCTAAACAGTCATGGAGTTGCGGCAGTTGTTATTACTGATCTCGCAACGTCTGGAGGAAGACACGCCAAAAGTTTTGTTGCTTCACCAAATATGTAAGTAATTTGAGTTCTTAATATAATAATAATAATAATAATAATAATAATAATAAAGAATTCTAATATCATACTTCAAGTAGCCTTGAACATTTTTAATTAAAAAAAAAAAAGGTTGAGTTAATATTGCTGTTGTATATAGTAATTTTTTTTTTTTTTTTTCGTTATTCCTTATTTATATAATAATTACAATTTTTCCCTTCCAAGGCCTTATGAGTTTTGAATTGTTTTCATATTTAAATAAAGCGGTGTTTTTATTTTCCACGTAATAAAACATATATATATATACAGTATATTGAAAAAATTCCTTTTTCTAATGTTACAACAATATAATAAATGTTTGGGGGGGGGGGAGGGAAATGTATGAAACCTGATAACAACCATATCTATTTATATATCTATCTGTTTATTTATCTATCTACCTACCTATCTATCTCAGTATCTCTATCTATCTATCTATCTGTCTGCTTTTTACCTATCTCTCTATTTATATATCTGTATTTATCTTTCTATATCTATCTGTATCTATGTATTTACCTATCTAGCTATTTATCTATATCTATTCCTCTGTATATTATTGTCTGTCTGTTTGTCTGTAATAAAAAAATACAGATTACGAGAAGCCTCAAAGAAATTAAAACATTTTATGATAGAATTTGGCAAGTCTTTTGAGTATCTGAAAGTTTATCCTCATTAAAACCCAAGAGTAGAGTAGTACAAGAAAGAGGAAATGAATAAAATGAATATGATTGGACTATATATATATATATATATATATATATATATATATATATATATATATATATATATATATATATATATATATATATATATATATATATATATATATATATATATATATATATATATATATATATATATATATATATATATATATATATATATATATATATATATATATATATATATATATATATATATATATATATATATATATATATATATATATATATATATATATATATATATATATATATATATATATATATATATATATATATATATAATATATATATATATATATATATATATATATATATATATATATATATATATATATATATATATATATATATATATATATATATAAGGCTTGGGTCTAAGTACAAAGTACTTCTACTTTAATACAAATTCTTGAATACTTGTAGTTGAAGTTTCAAAAAATTAAAAGTACTTGTATTCTCGCCAGATGTGCATGGGAAAAATCAAGTACTTTTAAGTACAAGCTAAATTTTAAAAATAAAAACCCTAATAAACATTTATTGAAATCTCTTACTTTCACTATTTAATGAATTCAGCCCATTTTCATTATTATATAGGAACACTTAAATACGTGGTAAACAATTTATTACAGGATAAGTGATTATTCTTCAAGGCTCATACTAAAAATAAAACTTGGATACTCACAGACTATTTGTCTCACACTTAATATTTGGTCCTTTCGTCAAATGAGTTAAAACTCACTTCATAGGTAACTAGTATTTTTGAGAGTATTGAATTAACTTGCAAATTTTTCCGTATGCTTTATACTGCACACAGAATTATGGAGGAATATGAGCAGATAATGATGGATATTGACCTAAAATTTCAGATTACAAATAGATAACTGATAATGGAGTAAATACGATATATTCTTTTTCTCTATCAGGATCTTCTGAAATAACTACTTCTGAAGATGAAGATATAGGTTTTGAAAGTAATGATGTAGACAACTGTTTTGAAAGGGATTCTGAACTACTTCAAGCAATAATAACCGAACAAAATTAATGCTTTGCTTCTATTTTGCAGTTTGTAGTAAAAAATGGTCTCAGAGCAGCAGGATAATTAGATGTAACACAGGGCAAAATTTCAAAGTTGGTATTTTTCGTGTATAATTCACATTACAGACATACTAGAAAGAGAAAAAATTACAATCTGGTTGTGCTACTTGCCAGAATCCCGAAATTAAAATAATAAGTTTCATTTTCTAAACTGTTTGTGTTACAACTTTTGGGTCTTTTGACCGAAATATTCTTAGATCTTCAAGAAATTTTTAAACCGTTCGAGAATGCGACTGACTGTGCTCAACAGTAAATTATCTCAATGGTTTAATTATTCCATGTGTTCAGGGACTAAAGTATCATATTGAGCAGATTCAAAGTATGATAGTGCTCTGGTATTTGGAGTAAAACAATACATACAAAATCTTCTTCAATTGTATGAAAATTGTATCAATTGACAAGTGAAGGCATCCTAGGTTTAAACTAGACTGAAACTCTGAAGATGAAAAAGCAATTCTAAAATTTTCATTATTAGTGACAACACAGTTCATTTTTAAAGAATCTGCAAAATCTCATTATATCGATATTGCATCATCGGAGGATATACCGAGATCATGTTCAGGGAAACCCTCCACCAAAGAAGAAGAAATCTTTTAACTTTGAGTTCCTAGCACAAAACTCTCCAGACGAAGCACATTAATATTGAAATGCAGGAATGTTTCAGTGAACCTTGTATTTATGAAAAAAAGGGATGAACTGACTGACATATTGGAAAAGAAGAAACGTATCCAACACTGACAAAGTTGGTACAGAAAATTTTGCGCTATTCTTACACCTTTTGCACCTGTGGAAAAAATTCACCATTACGGGGAAAAGTCTTCCGTGCCGCTAGATGTCGATTGACTGATAAGAATTTTGAAACTTTCATGCTTGTGTGTGGAGATATGGAGGTGTACATTTCATTCTCTTTCCCTTCTACTGAAACTAAAAAAAAAAAAACATGATTTTATCTCTACTTGTTTTTGTGTTGTTTGCCCTATGGACGCTACCTTCTGGAATTATTCACCGTCGTCTTCAAACTCCAGAAACTCGAGCTTCTCATATTTCATCCCGAAATTGCTCAAAATATATCCTCGAGACCCAAAACTTTCTCCATAGAAAATGGAATATTCTTTCTAGTTCTTCTACCTCATACCCTTCTAGCATTTAGCTAAAAAAGTTCAACTCTAACTTTGCTTCTTCCCTCATTTTGTATCTTAAAGGCGGTAATGCTGTCTTACCTTCTGCTAAAGCCGAACTCTTCGCGCAGAGTTTTGTCTCTAATTCCACTGTAGATAATTCGGGAGCTATTCCTCCTGTTACCTTCAATTCATTTATGCCTAAAATAATTATCTCTTCTACACATGTTATTTTTGTAATTTCTTCTAAAGACGTCATTTCTGCTCTTTCTGAGCTAAAAGCAAAGAAGTTGTACGGTCCTGACGGTATCCTTCCTGTGGTTTTCAGATCTTATGCTTCTTAGCTTTTATCCTGCCTCGGTAAACTGTTTCATCTTCGACCTGCTGGAAGGGTGCACTCGTTCAACCTGTGCCTGAAGAATGGAGACCCCTCTCAACCCTCCAAAAATCGCCCTTTCACTGGAACATTTGTTCTTTCCAAAGTTTCCGAATTTATCTTTCATAGTAAGCTTTGGACACCTTATATCATATTGACTGTAAAGAAGATTTGAAATCCTTGTCTCGGATCGCCTCTAAGGCGAGAGTAAGGAACGCTCGACTAATGATCTTTACTTTCTCCAAGATTTTTAGGCATTTTGGTGAATCTTTTGCTGTGAGCTAAATATATCGAAAGCTTTCGATGGAGTCTGGTACAAACTTTAATTTCTAAACTGCCCTGTCTACCCTTCTCTTACTAACCTTCTACAATCTCTTTTTAGTCGTAAAACTGTTACATCTTTCCTTATACTATTGATATTGCAATGGACACTTCTTTTCTGGATTCTTCATTAAGAAGAGCTCGCGCGATTCATCTATCTACATAGTCACATTCTTTTTCTCTTCAACTCTCTGACCCAAGAATTAACTGCTATGCTCAATCTTACATGTACTTCAATGGAAAAATCTGGAATACTCTTCCTTTATCATATTTTTCCATTTTAATTTGACTCGACTATACAAACAATTTTACTTTCAAACGCTTTCCCACTCACTCTTTTCTATAACTTCCCCTTTCACCGTGTATTTGGGCATGTCACCCTTTGATTTGACCTTGGTTTTAAGTTTTTTCTCCAACCTCAGGTGGAATTTGGTAGATCTGTGGCCTTTGGCCGTTGGAGGTTATATATATATATATATATATATATATATATATATATATATATATATATATATATATATATATATATATATATATATATATATATATATATATATATATATATATATATATATATATATATATATATATATATATATATATATATATATATATATATATATATATATATATATATATATATATATATATATATATATATATATATATATATATATATATATATATATATATATATATATTCAGGCTCTGTTCCAAGTACAAATATTTGTACTCATACTCGTACAAATTCTTGATTACTTGTTCTTGAAATTTCAAAAATCAAAAGTGCTGGTACTTGAATCTAAATTACTTAGAAAAAAAAGCAAGTACTTTTAAATAGAAGTGAAATTTAAAAGTAAAATTCCTGAAAAATATTTATCCTAAGGCTTAGTATCTATAATATTACAAATATCATTAATGAAAATGATACAAATATGAATTGCTTATTGCTTTTTCTCTACCAGGATTTTTTGAAATAACTGCTTCTGAAGATGAAGATGCTGCGGACTCGGGAAGTAATAATCTCGATGAGTTTTGAAACAGATCCTGAATTGATAGAAATAATGCTCCGCAGTTAGAAGTATAAGTTTATCTCAGAAATGAAGTACAAGAATTAAGTATAACACTTGACATAGTTTCAGAGTTGGTATTTAAAGTCGATAGCAGCCACAGACGTTCAAGAAGGAGAAAAAAATTAGAATCAGGTTATGATGTTCGCTGGAACTAGGAAATTAAAATGATCAGATTCTGTTTTGCAAATTTCGAGAGAATAATTGAACAGTTTAGAAGGTTTTCCAACTCTTGCAGCAAATGACCCAAATATTCTTAAATATATGATCAAAATATCTGAACCGATGGCAAAACTTTATTTTATCATGCTTAATTATCTCACGTGTTCAAAGACGAAAATATCTTGAACAGATGCATTCAAAATATAATAGTGATCTGGTATTCGAACTAAAAAATCCCATCCATTCATCCCCATCCCATCCATCCATCCATCCATCCATCCCATCCATCCATCCCATCCATCCATCCATCCATCCATCCATCCATCCATCCATCCATCCTTCACAACCGATATGGTGCTCTCTTACAGTTAAAAAGAAATAATTCACTTAAGTAAATGATATTAATTAATTATTTTAATTAAAAAAATAATATATTAATTGCTGTTTTACTTTTATTTTAAGAACATCTTTAATTATAACAGAGTAAGGTAAAAGATATTTGTAAAAAAACTTTATTTATTTGTTAGTAACTTCTTTATTTACTTTTACATTTATTTAATAAATGTAAAGGTATATATATATATATATATATATATATATATATATATATATATATATATATATATATATATATATATATATATATATATATATATATATATATATATATATATATATATATATATATATATATATATATATATATATATATATAAGCTTTATATCAATCAATCGAACAGCGCACTTGTTAACTGTTTTATAAGCTTTTCATTAAAATATATTAATAAATTTCTAATTTTATCAAATTATTATTAATCTGTACAATTGAAGTTCTATTTCCTTGATAGAGTATATATGGGGTTCATATTTACAAAACACGTGGGTTCCTTGAACAGCTCCTTGACTTGACTTGAAGCCTTCCTCGGATGACTTTTTTTTTTTTTTTTTTTTTTTTTTTTTTTTTTTTTTTTTTTTTTCACTTAAAGCTTCCTTGACAAAAGTTCGTATTTATGAAACTTTTACCACGCCATAAAGAACAATTCAATGAACATGTAGTTAATGGTGCTCCATTTATAGAAGATAAATGTGTATCTAATGTTTTGTATTGTTTACATTAAAGTTTGTTTGTTTTAAAATAACATGTTTTATAATACGGCAACTGAATGGGATAGAACGGGTTAAAAAAAAAAAAAAAAAAGATAAATTTATAATTTATCTCTAACAAAAAAAATTTTTTTTTATTTTTAAGTCACGTATATTGAAAATAACATTTATCTCTTAGTAGAACAATAATTAATTAATTTTATATTTGCAAATTTATATGCTTTGAAATATTCTAAAATAGGTAAATTATAATGAAATGAAATCTAAATATATAAAAGTACTTTGAGTACGGGATATATAAGTTGCTTCATGATTACAAATTACTAAAATATCTCACGTTGCTGAGGAAAAAGTCAGGAACAGTGTTGCACTTTCCCTATATATCCGGTGGGAGAGCCCCTTTTAAAGGGGTTTTGTGTGAGAGTATTTTTAATATGGAGTACATATTTAACAAAATCATCTACATAATCCATACCAATATAATAAAAGAAATAAAATATAAATAACAACTTATACAATAAAATTAATATGGCTACCATTCACCGATAGTAACCCGCAAGGAAGCCTCGAGGTTAATTCAGAAGTATTTTGTCTGAAGGAGATATTTCTCCAAGGTTCCTTAGACTTAAAGCCCCTTGAAGAGCTTTTATAAATTTCCTAAGAAAGGGAGAACTAGGGAAAGGTCGTCGCAATTTAATAGACTGCGACTAAAGTAACAGATTTTTTTTAAGGACTACAGACAAATAATAATAATAAATTATTATTTAATTATTATTATTATTATTATTATTATTATTATTATTATTATATTATTATTATTATTATTATTATTATTATTATATTATTATTTATTTTTTTTTTTTTTTTTTTTTTTTTTTTTTTTTTTTTTTTTTTTTTTTTTTATATTATATATATATATATATATATATATATATATATATATATATATATATATATATATATATATATATATATATATATATATATATATATATATATATATATATATATATATATATATATAACTTATTTTGGGGAGGAATTTTAATGTTAAGCAAGGGGAATCCTGAGTACTTGGAATATGTTTATAAAACATTGAGAATTTTTATCCCCATTTTATTGATTAATTTAAATGTTTTTAAAAGATACAACACGATATTAAGACTGCTGTAAAACCCGTCGTCATGACTACATTCATACAATGTTTCTTACATAATTTGTTCGTGTTGAGAACCGAAAAGGGGAAGTTTAAATTCTATAAAAGAGATTGAGGACAGTTCCGTAGGAGGAGATAGGATATTTAGGATGAGTTTTTGAGGAAAGAATGTGGCAATTTAGATGTTTAAAAAAAAAAAAAATGGAGGAGATTTGGAACGAACGGGGAGGTAAGTTATTTTGCAGTTGAATGATTTAGATTACTAGAGGAGCTAATATTAAAACAGGAATTTGGGATGTATAACAAAATTTAAGGAATATCGCCCTTGATTGGAAAAGGAGGGGAAGAGTAAGTCACTTCCTCAGCTACAACCGATATGATCCTCTCTAAAGAGTTAAAAAGAAATAATTCAGCAGTGTAAAATATCTTAGATTACAATGACGCATCCTTTATTCGGTGGGAAGAATAGGTTTAGGCAAGTTCCTCGGAACAAGAGTCATCATATTACTCCCAAGGACAGTGGACTAAAGATCAATAATTTGGAAAGAAAATCACCTGTTGATCTCGAACGACGATAATTTTGCTGAGAATGGTAAGAACGAGAATAAGACATTAGAATAGAGGA
The DNA here is from genome assembly GCA_009176605.1 of Armadillidium nasatum. Lineage (NCBI taxonomy): Eukaryota > Metazoa > Arthropoda > Malacostraca > Isopoda > Armadillidiidae > Armadillidium > Armadillidium nasatum. The sequence goes on from SEYY01000277.1 coordinate 48,679, forward strand.
GTGCCAGATTCGACAAAATTTTTTTTGGCACGGAACCAGAATTTTCTATATTACGATATATATATATATATATATATATATATATATATATATATATATATATATATATATATATATATATATATATATATATATATATATATATATATATATATATATATATATATATATATATATATATCACAAATTCACCCAGCAATAAAACAAAAACAACTTACACTAACTACAAAAAAACAAACTGGACCAAATTTGCAGATCACATTTGACACCCATCTCCAGAAAATCAATATTACTAATACAAACTCTCTCAAAACAGCAATCAACCATTTAACTAATACTATTTCACGATCCGCAAACTTGCACATACCACGAGGATACCTCAAAACAATACAATCCCTCACTAACACCAGAAATCTCGTCACTAATCAGGCAGAGAAATTCACTAGGACAACAAACTTAAATCACACAACAAAACATAACACAATTAAACAATATGATAAAAACATACACAACAAGCAACTTTCAAAACTACCTAGTCAAAGACCCCCAAAAAACAAATAAGAACAGAAAATGGAAAACATTTAGAACCCTACACAACGCTAAAAACAATCCACCCCACATTCACGAAGCAATCCCAAGCCAAAATACCCTCTCCCCTCTTTCCCCCGAAAAAAATACATCAATATAATCGCCACAGACTATGCAAAACAAAGTCAAAAATCTACACATCCACAAAATAGGATAATAATTAATAATGAGGAATTTAAAGAAAATAAGAAATAACTTTGAACCTCCAAACGAAATCACCCAAACGACACCAAAACTGCAATAAGGAACCTGAAAAATTCTCCACACTATAGGCCCTGATAAAATATCCAGCTTACACTTAAAACACATATCACACTCTACAATCTCATACTTAACACTTAACATATATATGAGCTCATATCTGGGGCCCAGAGCGATTGGAAGACCCTATAGTATCTTCAGAACATTGATTTTAAATATTTTAATATGTTAGAACATGGACAGACATGCAAAAATCTTGTACTTTAAATTTAGAGCTCTTAAATTGTGATACAGAAACAATCTTTTCTCCAGTTTTTGAGTAATTCGATTTCGTCTTGGAGTATATATTTGGCCCCTTTTACTTAACAGTATTTCACTCTCAACTGATGAAGGTAGAGCAGAGCGATATTTAGGAGCCAACATATGTAAATTAATCGGCAGAAAACTGACGATGACGATTAATCTTCCCATCACTAATATATATATATATATATATATATATATATATATATATATATATATATATATATATATATATATATATATATATATATATATATATATATATATATATATATATATATATATATATATATATATATATATATATATATATATGATATTGAAATATTGGTGGATCCGAAGTCGGGAATTTTTAAAATCCCGAGTTGAAGTCGAAACCGTAAAATTTATCTTGGGTTTTCCAATCCTGGTGAAAAATACTCATGACCTGTCTAATAGTAGACATACCATAATTGCAACTTGAAAATTAGGAGAAGTAGATTACTTAATAAAATGCGTGTGAGATTTAAGCAGAGTGAAGTTGATGGATGAATTTGTGATTTGAATTAGCAGTAGGAGAGGAAATACTCTGTTATTAACTAGTAAGATTAATTAATGATGAAATATTAGTAAAGTGTTTAAAAATTGGTTAGGACAATTTTAGTCTGTGTTTGAATTCTCTGATCAACGAATTATATAATTGAAAATTCGATACAACTTTATTTCTTCATTAAAACGATCGGTACGAGAAGAGTTCAAACAGTCATTGTAGCATGCAGTGAAGCCCCCAAGATAGGTTAGAAAACAACAACTAATGTTAGGTACTCAAGACACCTTTGGGCCAACAATATTATTATTATTATTAGTAGTAGTAAGTAGTAGTAGTAGTCGAACAGATTTCGATCCTCGATACTCAAAAATAAGAAAATTCAGAATTCACGAGTCATTTTCCTTGTGTACAAATGTTTTTGTGTGTAAGCTCACTCCTATCTTTTAAGTAACAGGTTAAGGCATATTATAAAAATTATTTGTACTGTGGCTAAGGTTTCCCTAAATTCGAAATTAACAAGAAGTTTGCAAACGTCAATAGAGCGTATGAAAAGTGCATGATATATTAACTGTAAAAACCAATTTGCTAAATTTTTAGAGTCTCCTTCCATATTTATTTATTTTTAAATGAGTTCACCAACCCATATATATATATATATATATATATATATATATATATATATATATATATATATATATATATATATATATATATATATATATATATATATATATATATATATATATATATATATATATATATATATTAAACGAATCCCAGATTTTCCTGAAGCTTGTTGAAAAGGTTTGAAATGGGCTTTAAATAATGAAAACCTATTAAAAAGAAGAAGAAGAAAAAGAGAAAACTAGAAATTTCCCTGAAAAAATTATGGTCATCTAACTTCAGGTTTATAACATTTGCCTATGGAGACTCTTATCAATGATGTTGACCTTTAACAGATTTTCCTATCTTATATGAAATGAGCTGTAAAGAAAGAAAAAAGTAAAAAAAAAAAAAAAAAAACTCGATAAACGACTGAAAAAAATTATGATAATATACGACCAGAGAGTTCAGAAGATAGTATAAAGAGAGTGATTGATACAACAGCTCGACGGCTAGAAAGGGATTAGAGAGAGTTTGTGAGAATTGGAGGGTTGACAAGTTGAAAGGCCTTAGAATCCACCTTACCAAGGGCAAGAAGAGCAGTGTATTTGGAACCACCTCAGCTTTGTGATGCTTATTTCATACAAAAGCGAACAACGCCACTATATAGAGCAAGCAAGTGGGGCGGTGGAAATAAGTTCCGAAGATTCCTCTAAACACACAACCCCTTAGAAGCTTGTTTAGAAAGAGATAATATGATCTTCCAAAAAAGATTATGAGAAAAGGAAACACCAAAAATATTAAGAAAGGAGAAAAATTGGAATTTAGTGTTTTTTGAAGAAGATATTGTAGTTGTGGGAAAAATTAGGGCGAGTATATAGTTAAAGAAACTGTATTTTTGAGGCATTGAAAATAACCATTTTTTTTCCTGTCCCAACTAGTAATATGAGAAAGATCAGAGGTCAATTGTTCCAAGGTCACCCTCCTATCATCAACTATTTGCTGTTGAATGGGTCGTTTTTTAAAATACAAAGATTAATGAAGGGTTGAGTCATTGGCATAATAATTGATAGGAGATGAACTGATACGTAGATCATCGATGAAAAAAAAGTAGAAAAGTGTTCGTGATAGTACAAAACCCAGAGGAACACCACTATTGATAGATTTAAAGGATGAACATTGTATGTTTACAACAGCAGCTGTCGGAAAGTAAATCAGAGAGAAGGATAGATACCGAAAGAGGGAAGTTTAGAAATAAAAAATTTGTGCCAGACTCTATCGAAGGCCTTACATATGTCCAGCGCAACAGCAAAAGATTCACACATATTCCGAAGAGTGGAGGACCAAGAGTCAGAGAGAACAGAAAGATCGCCAGTCGAGTGTTCCTTATGTAAACCAAATTGACTGTCTAAGATAAAGTTTAAGAATTTCATCAGATGTTTCCAAATCTTCCCAGTAAGAATAGATTCGGAAACTTTGAAAAGAACAGAGAATGAAGCTAAAGAATGATTGTTGGAGGGTTGAGAAGGGTCCCCCTTCCTCGGCACAGGCTGAATGAGTGCACGCTTCCAGCAGGAACTAAAGGTTGAAGTTGATAGGTAGAAAAGAAACGGTTTACCAAGGCAAACTTCAATTTCAGTTCGAAGCCCAAGTTTTTAGAACCACAGGAGGGATACTGTCAGGTCCTGACAACTTAGTTTTTAGCTCATGGAGACAGAGAGCAGAAATTACATATTTAGAAGAAACTACAATAGTAAACATAAATGAGTTGGAAGGGATCGAGTAGGAGGAATAGCTCTGGAATCGTCTAGAGTGGAATTAGATGTAAAACTCTGAGCAGAAATTAAAACAGGCAATAATTTCGTCAGAAGATACGTGAGGAGGGAAAGAAGAAGAAGCAAAGTTAGAGTTGACATTTTTATCAAAATGCCAGATAGATCTTGAAGTAGAGCAACTACAAAGATTGTTGCATTCTCTACACGAAGAAAGAGGTTTTAGCGTCTCGAAAAATAGATTTTGTTCGATTCTGGGATTAAATTTAAGAAGCTCAAGTTTCTAGAGTTTGAAGGCGTCGGTAATTCTTGAAGGCAGCTTCGCTTCGGCGAATAGGTTCATTTACATTAATGGAGTATTCAGAAATAGAATAAAAATTTTCATTCTTGCTTTAATTGTAACGCTGATTTCGAAAATATAACTTTCATTTCCAGTAATTTAATATTTAGGTTAAAGTTGTCCAAACAACACGTTTATCAATGGAGGTCTTTATCAATAATAGCGACACAACCTATTATTATGAAACATTTGAAATATTCGAAATGAATTGAAAATAAAAACGTAAAATAAACATTTATAATCGCGCTGAAAAAAGTTTTGACGTGTCCCAATTTGATATGACGTGTAAAATAAAATTATACTGCCCAACCAGACCTAACGTAACTTGGCCACACCGAATCTGAACAGCCCAGAAAATGCAAATGATTATATATATATATATATATATATATATATATATATATATATATATATATATATATATATATATATATATATATATATATATATATATATATATATATATATATATATATATATAAAAAATCGAAATTTTTAGTTTAAAACACTTCTGTAGTTATATCCATAAAACCTTTAATAATAATAATAATAATAATAATAAAGAAAATATCAAAGTTCAAAGAGTACAATTTTTTTTTGTATTGGAAGAAGTTTGACTCTGTTGATCTGGAAGAAAGTTTTGTTTACTTTTGATATTATGTATGAAATATTCTGTGCGAATGACATTGTAAACGAAGATGACAACGCAAAATAATAAAAGAAGATTTTAAACGCGAACACAAACACACACACATATACGCGGGCGCAGATTAAAGACAGTTTTTGTGTAGAAGACGTTTGTGAAGATACTGTGGCGTCGCAGATGTGCATCAAGACTTAAGTTCTTTTTTATTATTATTTTCTTTTAAAAATGGCCAGATTAAGGCGGTAAAATTCATATTTCGTTTAAATTACGAATAAACTTGTATATGAGTGCAGGTGAAAGAAAATAAAAAATTTTAGAGTTTATTAATACATAAATTGAAAATAAAAAATATAGAAAAAATATTCATTAACCTATATTCGTTCTGGTTCTCGTGCACGTGAACTAAAATTACTGCTGACCCCCATTTTAATTTTACTTGGAAAATCCATTTTAAATAACGTTTACCATATTTTATGAGCTTTTAGGTGAAACTCGTATTAATAATGCATTGATAAACAAAAGCTTTCCTATCTCTCTTTTTAAGGACGTTTCAATTACTACTAATCGTCACCTCGATTTCAGTTTGTGGCTTTCCCCCCCCCCTACTATGACGAACACAGTAGTTAAAAAAAATAAATGACTAATATATATATATATATATATATATATATATATATATATATATATATATATATATATATATATATATATATATATATATATATATATATATATATATATATATATATATTATATATATTATATATATATATATATATATATATATATATATAATATTATATAATAATAATAATTAATAATAATAATATTATTATTATTATTATTATTATTATTATTATTATTATTATTATTATTATTATTATTATTATTATTATTAAATCGTATCTTCAGTGCATTAAGGCCCCACCATATCAAATTCTGACATGCAGAATGCACTTATTATTATTATTATTATTATTATTATTATTAATCGTATCTTCAGTACATTAAGGCCCCATATCAAATTCTGACATGCAGAATGCACTTAGTATTATTATTATTCAGTGTTGTCGGTGATGTCTTTATTTATGTCAAAACAGCATTTTCCAGTATTTAAATTTTGAAAAGCAGAGTCACGCAGTGTTGATAGAATACATTGTTAACTTTAATTTCTAAAAAGCTTTTATCTAAAATTTGACCCGAATTTGATATTCAGCCAATTTCAACTGTGATTATCCTCCTATTATACAAAATATTCCTTTATATGGAATAAATTTTGCTTATGGCTCTTTTAGTATACCTTTTATAATATATTTCTAGTTACTGACTATATAAAGGGAAACCTTTGAAAGGGAGACACATATTTTTCAAAGCATCCAAGTTGGTGTTGATTTACCCACAAAAAATATACTTTAATTTAGAAATGCAACTTCACGCTCGTAAACGTCTTTTTCTTTTCTTTAAATTTAATTAATTTTAATAGTTAGACTATTAGATACTTTTATTTAAAGAAATATATATATTTTTTTAATAAAATATTTCAGTACTTTTTTTTTAGTGAGAAAGCAAATAAGTCTACATTTTTTTTTTTTTTTTTGATACTAATTTTTAATGTAAATATTAAAATTGTGCGAAAAGAATTATGACGTGAATGTGGCATTACGATGTTTGCCGAGAGTTTACAGTAAATATTTAATTAATATATTTAATTAGCTGCTTTATTAATTGTGACTAAAATACCCAGATTTATTTGAAAATGAATATGTTAATCTCTAAGAAATTTTTTAAACAGCATATCATCAACTGTATACGTGATCACTGTCATAGAGATAGCTTAAAATGAATCGGTAATGTTTTACTGTATATATATATATATATATATATATATATATATATATATATATATATATATATATATATATATATATATATATATATATATATATATATATATATATATATATATATATATATATATATATATATATATATATATATATATATATATATATATATATATATATATATATGGTCAGACTGCACTTTGAACCACTTAAATATTTCAAAAACTACTGAACGTACGTAAAAAAGGATAACATTTTTGGAATCCTTGTCAAATTTTAGGTAAGAAAATTGTAAAATATTTGAAAATAAATTTTTAAAAAAATGTTTTTGTGTACGATAAGTGATGAACTAACGAACCTAATTCGACTTATTTAACCTGAACGACCGAAGATTGCCGTTGTATACAAGCCTAACTGATGTATTACACCATATATATATATATATATATATATATATATATATATATATATATATATATATATATATATATATATATATATATATATATATATATATATATATATATATATATATATATATATATATATATATATATATATATATAGGTTCAAGCTCAAATGGGGGAACTCTCTCTGAAAAAAAAAATGGAAAATAATAAAAAAAATATGTATATACATATATATTTTAAATTTTTATATTTAAGTACACTCCATATAGCCTCTATATTTTGGGTGTAAGCTCCAGTTTGAGGATCCACAAAATTTTTACTGTGGTTCAAAGTAAGATGTTTAAAAAAATGGTTTTTTTACGACAATTGATGAGCAAAAAAACATAAATTGGGTGTTGTACCCAGCATATGTCTACGAGGGGCTCTGCCCCCCGAACCCGCCAACCCGTGAGTGATGATGAAATTGTCGACCACTTTTCCTTTTCTACGATTTGGTTGTATTTTCCATTTTTTTTTTCAGAGAGAGTTCCCCCATTTGAGCTTGTGCTATATATATATATATATATATATATATATATATATATATATATATATATATATATATATATATATATATATATATATATATATATATATATATATATATATATATATATATATATATATCACACCTTTAAAAATTTTCTTACTCATTAGCGAAATTTAAGTTATTCCAATTTCGATAAATTTATTTTAACAAAAGAGAATGCCAGACGTACGATTCTTTCAAGCTAATAAAAAAGTATAATTTACTTACGTAATAAAATTATTATAAGAATTTATATTTTTTATTTCCCAATTTTTCTCAATCAAAATTTGCTAAGGATTTCATAAATATAATCCTTTTTAACGTACGTTAAGTAGTTTTTGAAATATTTAAGTGGTTCAAAGTGCAGTCTGACCATATATATATATATATATATATATATATATATATATATATATATATATATATATAATATATATATATATATATATATATATATATATATATATATATATATATATATATATATATATATATATATATATATAGCCTTAGGTATAGAATGTTTCTGAGTTTCGATATTTTTTATATCGATATTTTGAAATTTCGATTTTAATCGGTATCTCATTGCAACGTTCTTGTATAGGTTAGGCCTGTATTTTACGGCAACTTCGGTAGTTCAGGTTATGATAAGTCGAACTAGGTACGCTAGAAAACTAAATAATAATTTGAATAGGCATATCGATGTTTCGATATATCGATATTTTCGAATATCGATATTTTCAAAATATCGAAACTTAGAAACATTCTATACCTTTACCATATATATATATATATATATATATATATATATATATATATATATATATATATATATATATATATATATATATATATATATATATATATATATATATATATATATATATATATATATATATTAATTGTTTAGTTCATGGTAGGAAATGAATACCTTTTAAACTATAACATATACGACTCATATTAAATGCAAATCATTTAAGAAAGTCATTGAAACCTGGTAAACCCCCCCCCTCCCATGTTCGTATATGTTATAGTTTAAAAGATATTCATTTCCTACTGTAAACTAAACAGTGAGTGGTAATAAATATTTTTTATTTCATCACCTCTCACGGGTCGGGGCATACTGGGGAGGACGGGCTTCATTAGTAAGTACTTCCATAATTGATTTTGGTTTAATTTGTGTTCTTAGATGTTTTAGTTTAAATGATTTGCATTTTCTACTATGAATTAAACAATTACTATATATATATATATATATATATATATATATATATATATATATATATATATATATATATATATATATATATATATATATATATATATATATATATATATATATATATATATATATATATATATATATATAAATTAAAATTTTATAATAATAAAAATAATGATCATAATAGAAAATTTAACATCGTTACCCGCAAACACATCTATTAGACAAAAAATTGACAGCATTGACAGTAATTGGATGTGGAAGCAAACTATAAGTATTTTAAGAAGAGTTTCTGTTAAGGACAGGAAGTGAGTTAAAGTCTCTAGACTCTAGAGGTAGATAGATGAAATTCAGTTAAGTGAAAATTATTGTGGTACATAGTTGAAGGAATGAATGCAGAATTTTATCATGACATGCCCACCAGCACTATTTACATTATTAAATCGAAAATATACTTTCGCAATTTTAGGAGCAAAAATGTTTTTTTTTCACAGAACTATTATTTGTATCAATTTTGTTGCTTAGTAAATAAACAAGATTTTTAATTGTATAAGCTTTATTGGCGATAAAATTTTTTAAAATTTTTAATAGTTTAGTGTCATCATAGGTTTACCTACCGATATATATAAATACAAGAGGGTAATATCACGTAGATGAAGTTCAGGTGTGAAATGATTAGTTTTCAGGACTGCTATTATAGGCTTAAGGTATTGAGATATTTTGCAGATATATAAGTGCAGAGTTCTGTTCCTTTTTTCTACTTTAAAGTAAATGCAGGTCATAAAAATTTAATGTTTCCTTTAGTGGATTTAGACTTCATTGCTATAGTTTAGCACAAAAACTCCTGCCGTAGGAGATTTATATACTTTATTACAGTGATGATAGCAAAACTTAAGTTAATTATAGAAGGAATTTTAATTTACATTATATAACTTACATTATGTAGATTTTTAGATGAGAGCTTCAATATTAGCTTTTTCATAATCACCTCTTTACCAGAAATTCTAATATAGGCAATATGTATTCAGGACGTGATTTCTGCTTTGTGGCATCGTGGTTTGCAAATGATTTTCTTATTAGAATGATAAAGGGAGAGTGTGTTATATCGAAGAGTATCACATTTTAATGAAATGACAGTGTGGAAATACTTCATGTACACCTATAAATAATGGGTCGAGGTTATCTGAACCTTAAACTGAGGTGAGAGTAGAAAGAGTTTCCTCATTAATCGACATGACTTCTTCAGTTATCCAGGGATATCAGTGTAACATCTCATGCTCTTTTTATTTTTGTTTTTAAAGTACTTTGCTGTGCAAAGTGGATGAAGTTTATGGATTTTAAAATACGAATAGCCTGTATGCTTAATCATTTTAAACACCTCTATTACCTTTATTCACCTTTCAAAAGCCAGAATGATATCAGTAAAAAGTCTTATTTCTTCCTGACCAATTATACCCATTAAAAATCAGTAGAGTTTCTCTTTTGCTATAAATTTTAATTTCTGTAAACATATCTAATTTTTTTATTATTTTTACAGAGGGGGATTATCTACAGAAGAAGATGAAAGTACGAACGAAGGACTCTTGACCAAAGAACAAGTTGTGACCACTGAATCACAGACCGAAGCAGAACATGCATCCATTGTTAGTATTGAATTTCATTTTTAGAATTCTTTTGAATCTATAAATTAATTTTTTTATATAGTGGTTTTACGTAATTAATTGTGTTGTTATCGCTCTTTTTACTCCCAACAGCATCGAAATAATCGGCAAAATGTTGTTATAACTCTCGCCTCTGGAGCTATGGCAGGAGCTTTAGCCAAGACGACTATTGCGCCTTTGGATAGGACAAAAATATTTTTCCAGGTATATATATACAAGTAATGTATCCACATTTTTAAGTGAAAGGTCCCCATCCTCGCGAAATACCTTTTATCATGACTTGTTTTCACAACAAATTTGCTATCTTTAACGTATTATTGTGCTATTTATAAATTACAAAGTAGCTTGAAAGAGTTTATTATCGCGAAATTCGGTAAAAAATATTTTAACAAAATAAAAGTGTTCAATTAAGTCACTTTGTTCCTACCCAGCATGATCTTCGAGATGTAAGAAAAGCTTCAGCAACCAAAGTTACATAAAAACTTTAACAGTAGACTTACGAGATGAAACAATACTTATCAAATGATACGACACACAGCAGATATGAAGGAGAGTTTGATCTTATTTGCAAGTACAGTCATCGAAAATAAATCAGTCCTAATATGAAGTAATTGAATCACCATTGTAAATGCTATGAAGCACTAGAACCCTGTGAGAAAATAACTAAAAGTCTGTAACTGTTTCAGAAATTACTCTCTGAAATCACAAAGGAAATCATCAAATGCGGATGGATGATGTTTCAAAATATTATCAAAATGAAAGAATCACAAGTGAAGTGCACTTGAAATCTAACACTCCAAAAACTGTCGATATCTTCACAGCAGCAACCTCTAATATCTTAAGTAAAGTTAAAATCCAAATTTTTCACGTCATCTGTCGTGATGGCAATGGTGAAAGAAAATATTGTATAACTGTTTGCAAAAGTGAATTTAAGAAATTTAAGTGGTGAAATTTGGAAGCTATCTTCACGTATTTATCTGTATTTTCATCAAAGTTTTGACATGGAATTGGATCTAACATAATTGTAGTGGTATATGTTGGGTATGGGTGAAAGGGATAATATGCACAAGGATATTTCTGGTGTTCAGATCCTGTAACGCCATATAAAAGCATTTAGGGAGTTAGAATAGATTACAGAAGAAGGGAATCTGATATATTTAATTTGTGATATCGCTAGCAAAATTGCTGTAAATGTAGCAAAGATAAAGAAGTATGTAGATATATTATGTAGTCAAGGATACAACTGATGTAGCTATCTCTTCCTCTAATTTTGATTCGTACTTAACAAAGGCTGGTGTGAAAGGCTTAGATGAACGTGGAAAGCATTACTGAAAAGGATGGGTGTGACTCTTTAGGAATTGAGAATTCTAAAAAGCTTGTGAGAAGAATATCTTTTGTATATCCTCATTTCTGTACTCATACAGTAGGACCTTCAATACGGGAGTAAAGTTTGTGACTAAATTTATTATATTCAGCTTATAAGCAAACGCTCTCTATATACCATTAAGAAGTTGAGCTATTGCTTATTTTACCTGTGTG
>SEYY01000277.1:65904-88404 GCA_009176605.1 Armadillidium nasatum
TTGGTATCGCTCCATCCCCTAATATATATATATATATATATATATATATATATATATATATATATATATATATATATATATATATATATATATATATATATATATATATATATATATATATATATATATATATATATATATTATATATATGCAAACTTCGAAAAATGGAAGTTGAAGTCATGAAAATGAAATTCCACTGAATACATATAGAGCCGTAAGCCGCCCCTTTTCGTGATATCGAGGGTACAATATGGGTAACAGCACAAACACCGTACACCATAGTTAAAGTCGTTTTGGGTTCCATAGAAGGGATGCCATGACTACAGTTACAAAAATGGTAGGTGACGTCTTCTCGGGCATATTTCGTATACCTATCATCAGTTGTTTCCGAGTGATAGAGGCAACATTGGGATGACATGTCTGACGTAACAGATATTGCCGAACACACGGGGTAGAGTCTCTCGGGTAGCACGCACAGCGTCATTCCACAGTGTGGTCTGCCTGTGCGAGTTCTTTATCCAAGCCAGGGGCTTACATTTTTGAACACTTGTTGTAATGGCATCCTCCTTATGTTACCTGCTAGGTAATAATCTATGGTAATTGGATCTTTCTTTATTCCCAAATTGTACCCTCGATATCACGTAAACGAGCGGCATATGGCCCTATATGTATTCGATGGAATTTCATTGTGATGACCTAACCTTCCATTTCTCAAAGTTTTTTAAGCATCGATTATATATATATATATATATATATATATATATATATATATATATATATATATATATATATATATATATATATATATATATATATATATATATATATATATATATATATATATATATATATATATATATATATATATATTAGGGATGGAGTGAATATCGGTATCGGTATCGGTATCGGCATATTTTTATCGGTATCGGTATCGGTATCGGCCTTTTCAGTATCGGTATCGGCAAAATTTTTGGATAAGAGTAAAGTATCGGTATCGGTATCGGTAGTAGTATCGGCATATTTTCCGATACCGATACCGGTATCGGTATCTGGTAATTTTTAGGTATCGGTATCGGTATCGGTATCGGTAAAAATTTTGGTATCGCTCCATCCCTAATATATATATATATATATATATATATATATATATATATATATATATATATATATATATATATATATATATATATATATATATATATATATATATATATATATATATATATATATATATATATATATATATATATAAATATATGGGTAAGATTTGTATATATATATATATATATATATATATATATATATATATATATATATATATATATATATATATATATATATATATATATATATATATATATATATATATATATATATATATATATATATATATATAGAACACCCTCATGGGTAAGATTTGTGGCGGGATCTCTAGCGGGCGTAACGTCGCAGTCACTAACGTACCCCTTAGACATGGCACGGGCCAGAATGGCAGTTACGCCTCGTGCCACATATTCTTCTCTAACACAGGTAAGATCAATTTGCAGTTCATCTCCCACCCTCCCCATTTTTCGTCCAAGACACTTTACTTTCTTTCTTTTTTTTTTTAGCCATTAAGTCTAACTCATCGCAACCTTTTTCAAACTCTTCCAATCATTTTCTTTGGGCTTGAAATTTGTTTTGAAAACTTTAAAATTGGAGTGTTTCATAATTTTTTCAGCAGTAATGGTTCTCGACTATGGCTTGTAAATGTTTTCAGCATTTCTTTGATTTTCCTTGGAATGATTATTTCTTCGTGTGTGGCGAAGGGTCCTTCGGAGTCTGTAGAGCTTATAACCATTGATTCTCTCTGTTTGGAGGTGTACATTTAATTCTTTTTTCCCCCCTAAGCAAAAGTAACAAAGTTTTTTTTTGTTATTATGTTATTCTTAAGAGGGTCGCTGCCTTCATAGATTACAGCCTTATTTAAACTCCAAAAAATCATGCTCTGTGTATTTCATTTGTGAATCTTACTAACACTAAAACCATTTTTCTTTGTAGAAAATGTAATAATCTTTATGGTTCCTCTACATTACGCACCTTCTGTCATTGCAAAAAATATCAACTTCAACTTTGCTGCTGCTTCTGTCCCTCACGTGTCTTCTAATGAGACCACTGCTGTCTTAATTATCTGCTAAGCTAAACTCTTCTTTAATATATTTCATTTTAAATTACTTTGGAGCTATTCCTTTCCTTATTCACCATTTTCCAATTCATTTATGTATATTTTATTTTCTTCTAAAGTTGTGATTTCTTTCCTATCTAAGCTTTACATAGAACCCAAATATTATTGGCTGTATCCTGTATCCCACCTGTGTATTTGATATTTATTCTCTATAATCACTCAGTTAATACCTTTAAAATATTACCTGCCCGCTCCAATGCCCATTACTCTTTTCATTTTGAAAAAGCTTCCCAGCCAACAGCTAATAAGTGTGACATCGGAGGAACTTAGCTCTAGTTCTGATTTTACCCCTATTTTAATTGAGACAGAGAAAGGAAGCATATACTTAATAGCTAAAAAACAGCTTCTTCTTTTCTTTTTTACACAAATATGACAATCATCGAAAATCTTAAAATAAACTTAGTCTGTCCTTAATATTCTTGTTGCTTCTATGTATGATCATCTTGGAAGGTTCACATCGTTTCTCTTGTTAAACGATTTGGTTTCAAAGAGGTTTGGTGTTCTGAAAACCCTTCGAAATTTCTTCCCATCAACTCGGCTGCTTGTTCTTTATAGTAGTGTCATTCGTCCCTGTAAGGTGTATACTTCACACATATGTAGTGAAAGAATTCACACGGCGGTTGATGGAAGGAGTCTAAGGCTTTTCATCTAAATTCTCTGCTCAAGCCGACTCTCTCCAGTTGCTTTCCATCAATCGAACTGCTTCGTCACCGTACTTATGATCTCACTATTACAAATGAAAGTGTTCTGAAATGTATTGTCATATATCTGCTCTTTTTGAGAAAAACTGGTTTGACATGTCTTTCCACACACATTTCATTCTTTATCTGTCCTGCTCTCTAGCTGATTCTATACTTACCATCTATGAGCAGTCTTACAAGTAAAGGCTAGGACAGTTCCTTCCTCAACTTTCCCCACTTGATTTGACTTCCACATTTATAAACGCTGTGTATCTGAACATCTAGACCATTAGTTTGATCATCTTGACTTTCCCTTATCTCAGGTGGAATATGCATAGGTTTTTGACCTTTATTCCCCAGATATATATATATATATATATATATATATATATATATATATATATATATATATATATATATATATATATATATATATATATATATATATATATATATATATATATATATATATATATATATATATATATATATGTTTAATTGAAAGTAACTTTAAAAAATGTATTTTTACCATAGTTTTTTTACCATAGTTTGAACAACTGCAGCATTTAAGTATACAGGGAACTCTTTTAAACTAAATACAGAAAAACAACACAAAAGTCGATTGCATTTCTTTGATATACAAGTATATAAAATTTACCATTATAGTCAAAATTGTGAAGGAAAATAACACATGAATTTGCCAACTTTTGGTAATCTTCTCTCTATATATCTATATATATATATATATATATATATATATATATATATATATATATATATATATATATATATATATATATATATATATATATATATATATATATATATATATATATATATATAAAGGTATTCATAAAAATCTGGAAGAATGAAGGTCCCATGACACTTTACCGGGGTCTGACTCCAACTATCTTAGGGGTGATACCGTATGCGGGCACAAGCTTCGGAACTTACGAAACTTTAAAATTTTACCATAAAGGTAAGAACAATAATAATTATAATTTTTTTTTTTAATGAAAATTCACTCCTTTATCATCTGTTATGGAATAGGCAATGTGGGGTTATTAGAGCATACATAATAAAATCTACCGAAATTTAATTATACATAGTGGCTTCTTTTATATCACTTCCACTATTGATTGTTAATTTTTTATTTATATGTAAAATAAAACTCGTATCTTTTTAGCTAGACCTTATACTCATCTTTAGTGTTAATCTTTTAATTTAAAGAAATTAACTTTTCGTATTGATGAGATTTAAATTGGTAATGTTGCGGATAACCACATATAATAATGATACAAGAAAGTATTGAAGTAAGTTCATGCGACTTCAGATTATAAACATGGATACTACTTTTATCCTTTGATTACGTTATATATATATATATATATATATATATATATATATATATATATATATATATATATATATATATATATATATATATATATATATATATATATATATATATATATATATATATATATATATATATATATATATATATATATATATATATAAAATTAAAGTTCACCTTTCAAGTATTTTCAACTTCGCTAAAAATGTTTCAGTTGCACTTAATATCAGAACTGAGATTTATTTTTCAGATTATTTTTTCGTTAAAATTTAATGAAACGTTTAAAAAGTTCCCTCCAGAGAACCTTAGCGATAATCATATTCAGTAAAACATGTAGGAACCCTATAACTCGCTTTACCTAAAGTAAATTTGATATCTCATTTTATCAACTTTATATATATACTATATATATATATATATATATATATATACAAGTAAAAATAAATTTCATTTTACAAGACAAAACAGAATTTGAAATAGTTGTGTATAATTCTCCAATCTTTTCATGAACTTTTAACCATACATTTTTTTCCTTTAGTCACAGACATTCTTTTACCTCTTTTTGAGCCTCCTAACCACTAATAATTCTTATTTTTATCTTAAGAAAATACCAAAAGAGAGACTCCTAATCCACTGGAAAGGATGATGTTTGGGGCCATTGCAGGACTATTAGGTCAGTCTTCCTCTTATCCATTAGATATTGTACGAAGGAGAATGCAAACTGCTTCAGTTACTAACAACGGGCACAATTACAAAACAATTTGGAGTACTTTACTGAAAGTGTACAGGTAAATTTCATTTCAAATATATTGCCATTAATTATTAAATTCTGAAATTATTTCCGGTTTTTCCCACTCAATCTCGAAATTCTCATATGATTTTTATACGAATTTACAGAGAAGAAGGTATAATACATGGGCTTTACAAAGGCCTTTCTTTGAACTGGGTAAAAGGGCCACTTGCTGTGGGAATATCTTTTGCTACCTTTGACACAATGAAACAGTTCTTGGAGCAGTTTTTTGGAGTGAGGTAGCAACAATGTGACGTCCAACCACTTACGACCTTCAGTAGAAAACCGTACTAGAAATATTCGTGATTTTTATGTATAGCTGAGCAGATATGCAGTTGAGAACAATGTTTTAAATAAAATATGAGTTACATAGAATGTTGTTGTTGTGCCTTAAAATAGGCAGTTCATTACAGTTTGTAGCAGTCAATTGTGATTGCCGATTTAATATATTATTAGCATTGCTGTTTCATTCTTTATCTGTCTTAAAATAATGAAACATTCTATGGAATTATATATATAGTATATATATATATATATATATATATATATATATATATATATATATATATATATATATATATATATATATATATATATATATATATATATATATATATATATATATATATCAGCTGTTGATTCTTTTTTTTAAGTTTATTAGAGTATTTTATACTTATTTTTTTAATTATAAACTAGTATAAAGAAAAGATGCCTATAAATGTGCAAAACAGAGCTATTATATAATTGCTAAATTTGGAAATATTTATCTAAATATGAGCAATATTGTAAAAATAAAATTGAATAATTCTAACATTTTATTATCCTACAAAAAGTAAATACAAAATATTTAAAAATTTTCTTCCAAAATCATTTTGGGATCATTACTATTTAATTCAGCCAAAATTTCTGCTTCTTCTGTTCCAGGAAAGACTGGTTCAACAATCTTCAGCCAATATTTTTCAATCAATGGTAAATTATTGGCTTCTAATGTTGCCACATGACGAATACGCACCCTTAATCTTGCTTCTTCTTTGTTGTTAACCTAAGAAATTGTACAATAATTTTTAAATAGAAAGTTAAAAACGAATTTTATAAAATGTTAAGAGCTATTTAAATACAAATAACAAATAGTCTAAAAACTATCACTGCCTACATTGTTACTTTTTTCGCCATGCGTGTTATATTTTCAGGGATACAAATTTGCCATATGAGAGAGAGGACCAGTTCCTCTCTCTCGTATAATAGTCCATACTTACAAGCAAGTAGATATAATCAGGTAAAAATATCGATACAGCAATGGGGTTATAAGCAGAGAATAAATAACTCTGGTATCTATATTAGACTAAATGATAGACTGAAATTCACTATCTGGGGTTGCCATTTCTATTGTCCAACTATTATACGTTTTTGAGGATATATATATATATATATATATATATATATATATATATATATATATATATATATATATATATATATATATATATATATATATATATATATATATATATATATATATATATATATATATATATATATATATATATATATATATATATATATATATATTTTTTTTTTTTTTTTTTTTACACATCACCACCACTCACGGGCAAAGCCCTATTCAAGGAGGGGGTGTTAAAAGAATAAAAATGAAAGTAAATAGAGTACAAAATCCAGAAAATAAAAACCACCCACAGTACCCACCTAACGCAAATTTCTTCAGGTGGGCGCAGACGCGGGCTTTAAAGAAATTGAGATTAAATTGCAGAGGGAAATACAGAAGATGGAAGAGAGTTCCACAAGACAGAGGTGGCAGGAAAGAAAGAGGCACCACAGCGGACAAGCCTGGAGTTGCCTATGTCCACGCAAAATTGATGCGCGGACATTGCACCCCTTGTGCTGCGAGGACGCCGTAAAGGTGGAGGTACACGGGTGGATAGTTCCCTCGAGCATTTGCCACTGTAGTACCTATAGAAAAGTGACAAGGCACCAACATCACGTCGCAAAGATAAAGAATCAAGAGAATTAGAAAGAGCGGGACAGTTTATAAGTCTTTTAGCCTTTGACTCAACCCTATCCAAAAGACGGGTGAAACCTGAGCCACCCCAGATATGAGAGCAGTACTCCATACAAGGGCGGATGAGACCCTTGTATAATTGGAGTAACTGCGAGGAAGAAAAAAATTCTCGCAGTCTAAACAGAACTCCCAGCTTCTTTGAGGCCGCCCTAGCAACCATTATGATATGAGGTTTCCAAGACATTTTTTTGTTTATGTGAAGGCCAAGGATGTTTATATTGTCAACAGGAGAGACGGGAGAACCATCGAAAGAAATAGAAAAGTTAGGAGGTGTCTTTGAGAGAGAGATTTCTAGAAGTTGAGTTTTTAAAGAGTTGAAATTCACAAGGTTGAGACGACCCCACTGGGAAATTCCATCCAGATCTGCAAGAATGGAATCAGAAAGATGTAGACGAGAAGCAACTCTAGATGCAAAGGAAGGAGCAGATTTGAAATGAGTAGAAGAATGGAGGGTTGAGTCATCGGCATATGAATGTATATTGTTAGATGAACAGCTGAGAAGATCATTAATGAAAAGTAAGAATAGAGTAGGAGACAAGACAGAACCCTGAGGAACACCACTATTGACAGGAAAGGAAGAAGTCGCTCCATCAACAACAGCCGAAATGGAACGATTAGAAAGAAAACTAGACATAAGTAAGCAAAGAGAAGGAGGAAACCCAAAGGAGGGGAGCTTGGAAAGCAGTGACGCATGCCATACCCGGTCAAACGCCTTAGATATGTCAAGCGCCACCACGCAAGTCTCCCCATGGTCCCTAAGGGCAGAAGACCATAGATCTGTGAGATAGGAAAGTATATCACCAGTAGACCTCGAACGACGAAAGCCATACTAATGATCAGAAAGAAGGGAATGAGATTCCAGATGATCTAAGAAGTGAGAGTTAAGAAGGGTTTCAAAGATCTTAGACAGAATACAAGTGAGAGCTATAGGGCGATAGTTGGAAGGATCAGAGCGGCTACCTTTCTTCGGAATAGGTTGGACTATTGCGCGCTTCCAACACTGAGGGAAAGTACTAGTATTGAGGCATAGAGAGAAAAGTTGAACGAGGGACGGAGCCAGCTCAGAGGCACACTCCCTTAAAACTCGGGGAGGAATGCCATCCGGGCCGCTTGCCTTCCTAACGTTCATAGACTTCAGAAGCCCATGCACCTGGTCAAATGAAATCACAGGCAAAGGCATGGGACCTCTGAGAGGAGAAGAAGTAGGAGGAGGATTGCCGGAGTCGTCCAGGGTATAGAATTAGAGGAGAATAGGAGGCCGAAGAGATTAGCCTTTTCAGTTGGAGTGTTAGCAACAGAACCATCAGAGCGAATAAGAGGAGGAAAGGAAGATTTACAGAAATTGTTGGAGATGTTTTTGGCAAGAGGCCAGAAAGATTTTTCAGTAGGAGAATTTAGGAGCTCAGCACACCTTCGTTTGGTGAAAGTCTGCTTTGCTCGTCGAAGAATATCCCTGCAACGATTCCGATCTGAATGAAAATTAGCTAGAGTGATAGGAGAAGGAGAATTTTTCCACTGTCGATACGCAATGTCTCTAGCCTGAATGGCACGAGAACAAGCACGATCGAACCATGGGTTTTGAGGAGAGAAGGATTTAGTTGAAGAAGGAATGAACCTGCTCATCCCATCAACGATTACGGCCCCACCTTATCGGCAGAGACCGAAGCGTCTCCAGAGACAAAGCAGTCACTCCAGGAATAGTTAGCGTAGAAGCAACGCAAAGCCCCCCAGTCAGTCCGATCAAAGTGCCAGAAGATACGCTTAGGGCAGGGTGGAGCAGTTGGAGAGAAAGCATGAAAATTAAGACAAATTAGATTGTGGTCGGAGTTACCAATAGGTGCGAAGATAGCATATTTATAGAGAGAAGGACTAGTAGTGAAGCATAAATCAAGAGTGTTCAAGAATTGGTTGGGACGATCTGGAATGTGTGTTGGTTCTTTAATCAGTTGCTCCAGATCGTTGAGAATGCTGAATGATTCGGCCTCCTCTCCCCCTGAATCGGTATGAGAGGAGCCTAGCCATTCAGTGTTGTGTACGTTGAAATCCCTAAATAGAGGACTTCAGTATTTGGATGCGAAGATGTAACAGTCTCGTGAGAAGTAGTTAGGTACTCAAAAAAAGGTAGAAAAATCTGTTCTATTAGGAGAACAGTAGCAGAAGCACAAGATTATTGAAGTGGTAGGAAGAAAGATTTTAAGCCACAGAACATCGAAGTTAGGAGATTCAAGATTCACAAGACGTGTTACCGGAGTGTTGGTGTTAACATAGGCACAAACTCCACCCTTAGAACGGAAATTATGAAATAAGTTATAGTTAGATATATTAAAAAAGTTAGGAGAGGAATTCTTTGATATCTGGGTCTCAGACAAGAGTAAAAGGTTAGGATGAGAATTAGAGAGATGGTATTCCACAGAAGCTAAGTTAGAACGCAAGCCACGGATGTTGGTAAAGTGTACAGAGAACCCACGTCTGCGCACACCAGCCATTCTTCACAAACACTTGCGTTCAAAACAGACAAACAAACAGCCAATCTAGCAAACTGACAAACACAAACAATCACACGAGCAAACAGACAGACAAACGAAGAGGCAAACAAAACAAAATAAAAACTGAAAATGCTTATGTTAAAAACAAATATTAAAACTTTAAAAACACAAACACAAACAATCACACGAGCAAACAGTCAGACAAACGAAGAGACAAACAAAACAAAATAAAAACCAAAATAATACTTATGTTAAAAACAAATATTAAAACGTTAAAATCAATTATGAAACTATATAACTTAAAAACTATTTCTGTTTAAAACAAAACTTTCACTAAAAACTTATCTTTAATTTTTTCAATCACTAGTTGATCCGGTTGTAAATTAAACCACTATAGATACTAAATTTTAAAACGCAAAAAAAAATTTCTAAAACAAATATACACAGTAGATTAACAAATAATAATTATAAACGTTTAAAAACAAAGGATACACTAAAATGCACTAAAACACAAATTAAAACGCTTAAGATAAAAAAAAAAAAAAAAAAAAAACACAAACACAACACGGAGAACACACTAGACACAACCATCCACCATGAAAGCTAAACTATATATATATATATATATATATATATATATTACTTTATATATATATATATATATATATATATATATATATATATATATATATATATATATATATATATATATATATATATATATATATATATATACACTAAAGAGCAAAATTAACACACCATCTACGATTTATCAATTGGGAGGTCCCGACGACATTGTAGGGTAATGGGAATGCCTGTGTGTGGTGTGTGCCCGTACCTACCCAAATAATGCAGTGTAGCAACGATCGGCGGGGCGTATGTGCGATATCGAAGAAATACGGTAAAAGTGGCAAACCAGCCAAATTCGGTGTGTGACGTGATAGGAGAGGTTACGACGGAGCTTGAATCGCGACGACTGTGTGGCAATCACAACACTGGCAGCTGAAGGGTACGGCCAATGCCAGCTGGGCCGAGGGTTCGAGGTCTTCCATACAACCATCGGAAGGAGAGAGGTACAAGTTGACACATGCTCACACCAAGCCATCTGGTCAAGGCAGGGCACGGGCAACAACGACCGTAGAGGGCAGATATATACGGTTAATGGCAGCTAGCGATCGATATGCAACACCACGTGATCATCGTGTCGAGCTGCAGGCTGTCCATTAGACCCTTGTTAGCACGAATATCATTCAACGTCGCCTCGCAGAACATGTTTTGTTTCTGAGAGCGGACCTCACCTACGAGGGCATATGCCGTCCCTCCAGGCAGACAAAAAACTGCCCTTCAGGCCACCACCAGATTCAGAGCGAGCGATCCGCACGCTCCGAGAGCTGGTGGCGCTCTCCGCGGAACATGTATACCATCCACGGAGGCCGGCAAGAGGGACTCCGCTCCCCAGGGAGCACCGAAGAGCAAGGATGACTTTCGCACACCACCACCCCCGTTTTGTATGTTTCAGTATCTTCATATATATAAGAGTTTGGCAACTGAAAACACAGGTCAATCCAGCAATAATAAGGTTCCACTAATCTGAGGTAGAGGAGAGATGTAACATCACAATATATAGCATTATTTGTGCGCCTACGTAATTGGCTACATATAGTAACACTAACTTTACTAGGGAGTGGAAATTCGGCAATATTTTTTTTTTTTTTTTTTTTTTTTGCGACATTTTCTCCCAGCAACTTAAAGAGTAACCATTCTCGTATATAATGATTCAATTGTATATGCTTAATTTGTTTCCTGATTAGATGAATTCTGTAATGCAACATTCACACAGATACGTAAGTAATAAAATAAAATCATTAACTATCCATTACTATGAAGGCAGAAGACAGTATTCCAACCAGACTGACGCAGTGCACAAAATACTTTAAAGTCTTTCAAAGATGCGCAAAAATATATCGGTAGAAATAATATAATTCCTGTCATAACAGAGATCTTACTCCCTCGTTAACCTCTTTCCACAGGATATCCAAAAATTTTCAAAGATGTTGTACCTTTAATTTTTGCAGAAAAATATTTTAATAATCCTCAAGAAACTAAGTTTAAAACATTTTGAAACCAAAGATAATAAAGAGACAAGGAAAAAGAAAGACATTGAAGTATGGACCGACAGGGGCCCAGACTAATAATCTGGGAAAACCGGAGTTTACCTGACGGGGTTAATTGCAAATTATACCTATAAATGGTGATTAAATCAAACAAAATATAAGAAAATTAAGATTTTAATTCCATTACTCCTTCGTTATATATTGGGTGTGGCAAAATGAACGCAACATAAAAGAGGGAACAAACGATTCATTCACTTAAATCACTATTCACTATCAGAATCTTCTTGAACATTTGCATCATAAGTTTTAGAATTTGTGGGAGTGAAAGGTTCAGGAAAAGAGGGCAGTGACGTTAAATACGTTACTGCTCCAGGATGGTATTTTAAAAACAGTAGCATTACTACATTCTTTGCCAACAGTTTGATTATCTTTTTGAATTGATTTCCCTACTCTGAATTCTCTTTCACTGGCGCTGGAACTTGCTGGTGGGCACAAATACACTCTTGTTGGTGTGGGAAGATTCTTGTTTGCCTTCCAAAAGGCAAGAGAGTCATCGATGATGTTAATTTTTCTTATTTTCATATATTTTTTCATTTTATCTGAGTGAACTTGTTGAATTATTATTGTGAATCAAAAATATTTTTCAAAATTTTTTGTAGTTTTTCAAACTTTTATTATACAAAATCTGTAATTTTCTGAAAAAATGCACATAATCATTAATTTAAGTGAATGTTGGCTATTCTACTCCTTCCTTATAATTAAATTAATCTCAATTAATATTATATCTAATTTTCTTAACTTAAAATTTTAGTGCTTTTGAGCTATTTAAAAATTTTAGGCAGCCCCGGCTCCGGCAAAATTCCAACTATATTGAAGTACTAAGAATAATGAAGCCCACTGAAGGTATACTTCAAGCAACAACGAAAAATGACTATATACATTAAAAATCTCACCCAATGATATATATTTTTTTTTTTTTGAGGGGGGGGGGGCCTTTAAATAATCAAAATGGAAACAAAAAGAGAATACCTGAATAATAAATGAATAAAGTAAATTTTGATTGAAATTTTCAGTTTCCTAATCAAACCTTAAAAAAACAATTGTTTGAATACAGTGCACTAAGAGTATCAAATATTTACAACAGAGACCAGTCGAGAAACTAAGAGTCTGTGTATATTCAGTTCAAATAGTTTTGACAATAGTATACTTGAATGTTGAAAAAATAGAGCAATAGTTAAAAAGGAGGGCGATTCGTGCTTGCGTTCGCATTGTCAGAAGAAAAAGACACAGAATTTATTTCAATGACTTAAAACACAGTATAATTTTCAGTCAGACTTTAAAATTGAAATAACAATTTGAATTATAACTGAATGAAATAATAATTTGAATTGTTATTTCTAAATCTAACTTCAAAGAAGTTTTTAGTCAAAAAGGGGATTCCTTGTACCCTAACATTCGAGCGCATTTTAATGTAAACTACTAAAAACTTCCAAAAATTAGTAGACTCCTTCGAACTGGCTCACATGACTTCATACTTTGTAAAAACCCATTGGGTTTCTTTATGACACGTAAATAAACTGCAGATATTGCTGGCAATGACACATCCAAACTTTGACATATTCTTATAAAACACTAGTTTGTAAAATGCTATTCATTAAATATTAATTTACAAAACCCTGATTGAATATATTTATATATATATATATATATATATATATATATATATATATATATATATATATATATATATATATATATATATATATATATATATATATATATATATATATATATATAATGAAAAAAAAGAGGCTTCTATGGATAAGTAACTGAGAAGAAAGGGGGGGAAAAACTCTTTGTAACCTCAACAGATTATGGATTATGTAAAAAACAATATTTTTTTAGGTCTGAAGTCTGTTCTCAAATCTAAATAACCTACATGGAGGGGGAGGTCTAGCTCTATAGTTCTTTAGGATACTATCAAATTCAGGATTAAAGGACTTACTAACATGTTCTTTTCTTACGAAGTCCCATGACACAAATTTGCAACTACATCTGACTCTTTCTCTTTTCAGTAAGTACAATGCCAGGTGCTCGAATGAGTTGATTACTCATATAGAACTACCTATGAAACTCCCCTGCAGCACAAGGGTGCAGCATCTTAAACACACGTTTTTATGTAAAGAATAACTACTTCAGGATCATTCAATGTAGTACCTTTTTCTATTCAGCCACCAATGTTCTACAGAATTCTCTTCCTTCTTCTAATCTCAATCTCAATTCTTTTACAGAACAGTACAAACTTGACAGTTAACATACTTCACAATTTAATTACTTTATATTCGTTACAGTACTACATTTGCCTAATTAACATTTTCTTTTTCAAATTAAAATTTTTTAAATTATTATTATTTTATTTTTATATTACATTTAAAAAATATAGTCCCTCTTCCAGAGAGCTCTAAAAGATCTTGTTCTTTTTCAGCTCGTTGGTTTCAATGATAGTCCTGGAGTTTTATTAAGCTCACAGGTAAGATTTACACTTTTAGAGGACAAGCATCGTCTTCCCTCTAACTCTGCACTTTCTCCTAGAGCTCTCCAGAAGAACGTACTTCTCGGAGCTATGGTTTTCCATGCTGGTCTTAGATTTGTTCCAAGCATTAAACAGTAAACAGGGCCGGGTGGCGAGTACTGTCGCCCTTGTTCTTGGCTCTCTTCGCATGATCTGATCCTGTCGTATATATCCAACCTCATATATATATATATATATATATATATATATATATATATATATATATATATATATATATATATATATATATATATATATATATATATATATATATATATATATATATATATATATATATATATATATATATATTTAAGATAACTTACTTTTACTTTAGACAAAAATTCCTTCCCTTCTAAATTAAGATCTGGTCCCACAATAGGCGTAGATGGCAACGTTATTGAGTTTTCCGGAACCGAAATACCTCCTCTGCGTAAGCCAGCCTTTATGTGCCAGGGCTCAATGGTCCACGGATTTTCTAGGCTCATATAAACAGTATGTACAGTTGACTCTAGAAACCTAACAGTCTAAAAAATTTTAATAATGTAACTATAAATGCCAGTTTATTATTATTATTATTATTATTATTATTATTATTATTATTATTATTATTATTATTATTATTATTATTATTATTATTATTATTATCATTATTATTAATTTTTTTTTTTTTTTTTTTTTTTTTTTTTTTGAAATTTTCAGTGGAAAAAATATAATATGGTTTAATTTCACAGCGAAAACTTAAATTGCAAATTATTAATTAAAGGTTCTAAAGAGGGACTTTTATTCTTGACACTAAAAGCACAATTGCAATTATTAATAAAGATTTAAAATAAACATATAAGAAAAATCAGAAAATATAAATCTACCTTGTAAGCATACTGAGAAGATGGTACATCATAATCATGTTCATCTTTTAACCTCCTGTACTTCTCAATATTTTCAGGAGAGGCATAAACAGCTAATCCTGTCAATAACAAATCATCTCTTGCCCTATCAGGTTCTACGTCAACTATATCACCAGGAAGTCCAAGTTCTAGAAAAAGAATCGATATATATATATATATATATATATATATATATATATATATATATATATATATATATATATATATATATATATATATATATATATATATATATATATATATATATATATATATATATATATATATATATATATATAATGTCAATAGTGGTGCTCCTCAGGGTTCTCTCTCATCTCTTATTCTATTTTTACTTTTCATTAATGATCATCTCAGCTGCTCATTTAACCCTATCTATTCATATGCTGATGAACCGACCCTCCATTCTTCTACTCATTTCAAATCTACCCCTTCCTTTGCATCTAGAGTTGTCTCTCGTCTTCATCTTTCCGATTCTATTCTTGCAGATCTGGATAGAATTTCCCTGTGAAGTCATCTCAATCTTGAGAAATTCAACTCTTTAAAAACTCTATTCTAGAAATCTCCTTCTCAAAGACACCTCCTAACTTTTCTATTTCTTTCGATGGTTCTACCATCTCTCCTGTTGACAATACAAACATCATTGGCCTTCACATAAACAAAAAACAAAAACAAAAATCTTGGAAACCTCATATTACAATGGTGCTAGGGTGGCCTCAAAGAAGCTGGAATATCTGTTTAGACAACGAGAATTTTTCTTCTTCTTCACAGTTACTCCAATTATACAAGGGCCTCATCCACCCTTGCATGGAGTACTGCTCTCATATTTGGGGTGGCTCAGGCTTCATCCGTCTTTTGGATAGGGTTGTAAAAGACTTATAAACCTGTTCAGTTCTTTCTAATTCACAAGAACCTTTATCTTTGCAACGTGATGTTGGTGCCGTGTCTCTTTTCTATACGTACTACAGCGGCAAATGCTCGAGGAACTATTCTCTTGTATACCTCCACCTTAACGGCGTCCACATAGCACAAGGGGTGCATTGTCTGTACACAAATTTTGTGTGGACATAGGCAACTCTAGGTTTGTCCGCTGTGGTGCTTACTTCTTTTCTGCTACCTCTGTTTTGTGGAATTCTCTCCCATATGTTTCCTGCCGAATTTAATCTCAATTTCTTTAAAGTCCTCGTCTGTGCTCACCTACGAAATTTGCGTTAGGTGGGACCTGCAGATTTTCTTTTTTTTATTCTTCTAACAACCCCTCCTTGAAGAGGGCTTTACCCGTGAGTGGTGGTGGTATGTGTAATAAATAAATAAATATAATATATATATATATATATATATATATATATATATATATATATATATATATATATAATATATATATATATATATATATATATATATATATATATATATATATGAAATACTAACCCTCAACTGGTTTAATTAGTAAAACTTTAAGAGAATCAAATTCCTTTTTATCCTCTTCAACAATTTCATATATGAAATATTTATCCTCCAACCTTAATTGGCGATAGTCCCTATGAGCCTCCAATGGGGGAACTGGATGTTTTCTTCTTAATACCACATGACTCTGTGTAAGATGTAAGAGAAAGAAAAAATATACTTTTAGAAAGGTTAAGTTTTGAATTAATATTACTTTGATGGGAAAGAAACAACACAGGAAAATTGTCAAGAAACAATTTACTTCTTTAATTGTTTTATTTTTTTCAAAATTAAAATTATTTTTTTCATCACCAAAATCTTCACCTACAGTATCCACAAAAGTATTTGTTAACACAAAGCC
The DNA here is from genome assembly GCA_009176605.1 of Armadillidium nasatum. Classification (NCBI taxonomy): domain Eukaryota; kingdom Metazoa; phylum Arthropoda; class Malacostraca; order Isopoda; family Armadillidiidae; genus Armadillidium; species Armadillidium nasatum. The sequence continues at coordinate 82,917 of SEYY01000277.1, forward strand.
AAAAAAATATATAATATATATATATATATATATATATATATATATATATATATATATATATATATATATATATATATATATATATATATATATATATATATATTAGGGATGGGCCAGATATTGAATTTGCTGGATAACTGAATACTAGATATCTAGTTTTTTATTATCTGGATGGATATCCAGATAAAATTGATGGAATATTCCTTAAAATTCACATTAATTGCTTTTTCTATTTTAACTTTTGAATTATATATATATATATATATATATATATATATATATATATATATATATATATATATATATATATATATATATATATATATATATATATATATATATATATATATATATATATATATATTAGAGGTGGACCGGATAGTAATTTTTTACTATCCGCGGATGCGGATGCGGTTGCGGATATTCAATTGCGGATATCCGCAGATGCGGATGCGGATGCGGATAGTTTAAATTTTTAAGAGTTTTTGCCATAGATTCTTGGAATTTTAAATATAATATCCAGAATCTATGTTACCAGGGTGTGGGACGGGGACCCAACTCTTGAACACCCCACCAACCTCTTTCCCCAACCTCCACCCATTTGGAAAAAGGTTATATATATATATATATATATATATATATATATATATATATATATATATATATATATATATATATATATATATATATATATATAGAGCCAGTAATTCAATATTACCTTCACACTTCACAGTTTCACATATTCCATTTGAAGTTAATAATTGGTAAGTTATTTTTTAGAAATAAAAACTTTTGGGGCTCTTTCAGGTGAAAGTTTGGTTCGCTTTTTGTCGTAAATGTGGCCTGCTTCACTGAAAAGACGCCCACTAGCAACACTAGTTGAAGGACATGATAAATAAATCCTTGCCAGCTCAGCAAGAAAAGGGAAACTTTTGCAATTATCTCTCCACCAAACCAGTTGGTCTTTATCTGCCTCCAAACGTGGGAGTTTTAGATAATTTTCAATAATCGATATTGTATCCTTTGACATTTCTGACTGTGATTCTTCATCTCTGCTGGAAGCTAGAAGATCTTTAATTGATTTAGCAATGCTTAAGCTAACAGATTTTGTTTCTTTTGTATCTGAGAGCTTTTTGCTTTTTCTTGAAAGGCGTTATTTTAGCTGTTTCTATCATCTCATCGCATAAGCATCCTAATTTGATTTTAACATTCTGAGAAACAAGTGGTTTAAAAAATTTTGTTTTGTACCTAGGATCTAAAAAGGTTGCAATTGTATAAGCATCATCATTTTCCAGGTTTTCAAATCTGTCGTTCATCTCCTTCATTAATGTTTCAGTCATCCTTGAAACTCCCTTAGACTTAATAACATTTGTTAACACAACTTTCAATGTTGAAACAAGTGGTATCACATCTGACAAACATGATTCAGATGAACTTATAGTCTTTGTTAATTCTTCAAAAGGCTTAAGGATATTAATACAATTATTTAAAATGTCATTTTCGTCAGCTGTTAGAGGCTTTATTTTTGTGTTGCTTGAAGCATAAAGGCAAATGGTCTCATTAATTTCGCTCATCCTCTCAAGCATATGCAAACTACTATTCCAGCGTGTTTGAATATCTTGCATGACAGAAAGTGGACGAACATTTAATCTTGTTTGTATTTTCTTCAGCTCATTTTGGGCTACAACGGAGTGATTGAAATGCATAGCAATTAGCCTACATTTGGTTATTAAATCGGATACACATTTTTGACTCATAATGGAATTTTTAACTACTTTCTGAGTTTGGTGTGCAAAGCAATCTACATTTTTCACTCTTGCCAGAGAAAGTGCTTTTTTTATATTTTTTTACTATCCGCGGATGCGGTTGCGGATATCCAATTGCGGATATCCGCGGATGCGGATATTGGAAAAATGATGCGGATATCCGCAGTTGCGGATGCGGATGCGGATATATAATATATATATATATATATATATATATATATATATATATATATATATATATATATATATATATATATATATATATATATATATTATATATAGCGGTTACCCCTAAAAAAAAAAATTTCAAAGGGAAGAAAAAAAAAATGGTCAAATGTAACAATTGTTGCACACAAGAAATGTCATTCAATACTGTTTTAAGTTATTATGTCTTAAAGATTATATTCTCCAAATTTTTGGCCGTCATTGTCTGTACACTCATTGGGTCATATTCGGAAGACTGCCATGACTCGAGGGGGCATTTGTCAGCTGGAAGAGCAGCTATCACTGAATAAAAACCTTAAACGGATCGATGATTTGTGGTTAATGAGTACACATTAGTGTAGTAGTAGCCCCACAGAAAACAATCAAAAGGAGTGAGGCCACAAGGAGTGAGGCCAGAGAACCCTAACATCGTCATATAATGAGATCAGCTGATCTGGAAACTTAAAAATTTATATGAACTTTGAGCTGTATGTGCTGTAGCTCCATCTTGCTGAAACAACACACTGAGTTCCTCAAGCTCAGGTGTTTGAGTTGGTGGCCTTAAAAGGTTTTTGAGCATATGGATGTAATAGAGAGGTTACGGTAACAGGAACACAACTAATATAAAATTTAATGATCCATGAGGCCAACATCGGCAACAAAACTCTACACAGTCACTCTGAGTGAAACAGTCTTTCGTGTAGCATGCAAGGATGGTCTTCTGGTAAAACTGATTAGAAAAGCTGTAAGAATCCAACTTCTTCAGAAGAGTTGCCTAATGATTTCCATTTTTTTAAAGTGATGGTCACCTCAAAAGTATGACTTGACGATTATTTATAATAAAATTTAATGAGTCCCAGTTAAAGCAGGTGGAAATCATATGGTAATATCCTTACTTTTAAAGTAGGGGTTGAGAAAGAAATTATTATATTTAATATTGTTTAGTAATTATTATTTTTTATTATTACTTTTTATTTCACTTGATTTGAGGATTAATATTATTTACATTAACTTCAATTAGTAAATATTAATTATTCTTATTATTAATTTAATACCGTTTCAAAACTTATTATTATTTTATTTGTTTGTTTTGTGAATATTTTGTTCTTATGGTTAGGACTAGCCTTTGCATTTGCATAGTTCATGATATTTTAATTGAAAAAGATATTTATAATTGCTATAATTGAATAATAAATAGGTTAGGTAGGTGAGGCCTCATTATTTTTAGTTGTTAGGGTATATATATTATATATATATATATATTATAATATATATATATATATATATATATATATATATATATATATATATATATATATATATATATATATATATATATATATATATATATATTGGTATTTAAATAAGTACATTGTCAAGATATTTTATCTTTGAAGTTTAAGTTTGTCTACCATTTCCAATGTTTTTTCGTCATGAGTAAGTGTCATGGGTAATTCAGAAAGTTAAACAGTTCCTTCGGTGAGTACTTGTTTTGTGTTTTTCCATTTTTGAAGGGACTATTATTAAATTTTTGTCATTTGTTTCACCTGGCAGCAGTGTGGGTTTTCCTCGGAAACAAAGAAGGAACAGTAAAGAATCAACACCTTGTGAAAAAAACAAAGCTAATCTCTGTGTTCTATCCAGAACTGCCAGGAAAACGTGATTGAAGACGGCTGTCACTTCTTTGTAAGTAAAAATCGCTTATAATATGTAGAAGTCATTCATTATTTTTCATTGTCCTTTCTTGTGCAGAGGTCTTTCAAAAATCTACCCTTCTATGTTTCTCCATATGATCCCAACATTCTCTCCACTTTATCTTTTCATTTCCCACACTTCTTTAGTGTCCCCATTGATAAAAATATTTCCCCTTCTCTTCTTTTAACTTCAACATTTTCCACTATCTCCAAACCATCTCTTTTCCATATCACAATGTTCTTGTTGCAATGCATACACCTGATATAAATTATTTGTATTCTATTATCTGTGTGTAAATGATATCTCTTAAGAAGACTTTTGCACTCTGCTTAATGATATCTTCTGTCCAAGTATGAAAGCTATTCCATGTCAGCTGATTCCACCCTTTGAACATCAGTACATTCAAATAATGAATCAAGGAGTGATCGCAACATTTAAGAAAAGCCGTTTAACATACAGTTCAAGCAACGTTTGGAAAATTAATGCAATAACAATGATAGAGCTCTGCCTGTGAGCGGTGGCAATGCCTAAAAACATTCTGTAAAGAATTAAGAATTAACGCTATTGAAAAAACAATTATGGCTTAAACTTCCAACAAGCAACACATTCTTCCACACAGGGCAATGCCTTCTCAAAAGAAACAGAAGATGTTCAAGAAACCACTCAGATGGGGGAAGAATTTATGAGATATAGGCCAATAAGAGTATTAAAATGCAGATGATATCAATTAAAGAAGTTTGCAAAAAAAATTGCTGAAAAGCTCTGCACCATCTAAGATTCTCTGAAGCAATGCTTAAACATCATTTTGGTATCAAAGGTAGTAGTAGCTAAATCTGAAGAAAAATGAAAGTCTACCTCCATATAACTGTATATAAAAAAAGGAAGAACATGTGTCAAACTACCTTATTAATCCTTTTACAAAGGAACACAAATTCACAGTATTTTAAACCCTGAATATTTTTAACTATCTTTGTGATTTAAAATCTAAAAGTAATATTTTCAGAAAATCACGGATTACATCTCAAATTTTTATGAGATTAACTCATTGAAACCGGGGCCCTGGCCCCAGCCCCGGCCAAATCAGGGAAAACAGGGGTTTGCCTGGTTAAAAAGGCAAATTATACTTAAAGGGGAAGTCCAGTTTCAAAATTTTTTTAAATTTTCAGCCGATTCTACTGAAATTTTCAGTGTATATAGATTTTTTACTGGTAAGAAAAGTCCATTTTAGCGTTTTTCCGAGTCTATAAAAAAAATTTTTTTTTGGAAATTTGACCCTTTTCAAAAAGAATGGCGGGAAAACCACTTTTTAATGAGCTGAAAAGTTAACATTTATTCAAAATTTTATGGCTACAAAAGCTTCTAATTACTTTTGTTCCAGAGTTATAAAAAAAAGTTATAAAAAAAGACAACTAAAAAAAAATATTAAAAAAAAAAAAAACTTTTCAAAAAATTAAAAAAAAAAAAAATACAACTATACATTACTTATTTTTGGTGGATGTATAAAGGAGGGTGGGCTACAAATTCTTCTTATACTTTATTCGATTCGTTGGTTTCGAGATATCGCCTTCAAAAAAGGTCCATTTTTGAGAAAATTCAAAAAATTTTGAAAGTTTGGGAGGCTATTTCTCGATTCAAACAAATAGCATTAATAATGCACTAAATAAATGCTGTTGCCCTGTCCCTCCTCTAAACAATATCACAAATAAAAAAATTAGCAGAAGCATTTTTTTTTTTTTAAATATTTTTTCCTCCAGAAGGGTACGATTTTTGCAAATTTTTTCAAGTGCTTAACTTTTTTTAGACGTGATTTCAAAAATCTATTC
>SEYY01000277.1:93404-104227 GCA_009176605.1 Armadillidium nasatum
ATATATATATATATATATATATATATATATATATATATATATATATATATATATATATATATATATATATATATGGCTTAGGTGTAGATTGTTTCTGACTTTCGATATTTTTTATATCGATATTTTTTATGTCGATATTTTATTTTAATCGATACTTTTATACTACTATGTCGTGCGAACGTTCTTGTGTAGGTTAGGCCTCTTTTACGGCAACTTCTTGTGTAGGTTAGGCCTCTTTTACGGCAACTTCGGTAGTTCAGGTTATGATAAGTCGAATTAGGTTCTGCTAGAAAAATAAGTAATAATAATTGTGTGTATGTCTGGTGTAATAGGGCCGTAGCCCTCTAATTCTAAGCATGTTTACGTTAGGCCTCTTCGATATTTTCGATTATCGATATTTTCTGACAATCGAAAGTCAGAAACAATCTACACCTTTACCTATATATATATATATATATATATATATATATATATATATATATATATATATATATATATATATATATATATATATATATATATATATATATATATATATATATTATATATATAATATATATATAGATTGAGAATAAAAATGGGAAGAAAATTTTCAAATATCTACTTTAGAGAGATAGATAAGGACTTAATGAATGGTAATAACAGTTTTGATATATTTAATTTAATTATTAGAGCGGTTGACTGAAATTATTTTTCCTTTCAAACCATACCTTCATTTTAAGACGTAACAAAATTTGTTACTGTGCTTTAACCAAAGTACTTTCGTAACAAACGTTGTTCAATAATGAGATTGAGAGACGATAAATAATTTGTAAGACTAATTATAAAATCTTTTTACGTTTTAATTTAAAATAAATGAATCCCTACCTAAAATTATGATAATTGGAGTTCATTTTAATACATTTTGACGACATCAATATAGAAAAGTAATAACCGGTTTATTTATAAGAAGCAAAAGTTGCAGCTCACTCTGAATTTTCTTCATGCAAATAATCAATTTGCTCACAATTGTACATGCAACCTGCAGTTTATTAAGTTAAGTTGTAAGAAAATCCACTAGGCTTACATGAAAATTTGAATCACCAATATCTCTATCTTTTAAGATTTACTCAATCAGATTTAGCAACATGGTAAAAAGACAATCAAAGAATAATACCTTTTGAATAGGACAGTACGTATTTGAAGCAGACGATAATGGAGAACATGTCAATTTAAAAATTTACCTAAAAATGATTTCAGATCATTTGATCTTCATAGTTATGATATATTAAAATTGTTCAATGGAAAGACACTTTTACCAAAAATGCTTCTGAACATTTAAAAAATTACCTTTTGTTTTAGTATTTATGCAGTTTACATCTCTAGATTTGTTTTACCTGGTATTTAGTTGGGTTATTTTTTCAGGATTCGTCTCTTACCTAGTATTTAGTTATTCAAAATGTAAATTGGAAATGTAATGTATATGATAGAAAAACAATAAAAATGGGTTGTAAAATCATTTAATAAATTTTAAAATTGTTAAAATATTAAAAATCCTGTTATAATCCCTAATATATATATATATATATATATATATATATATATATATATATATATATATATATATATATATATATATATATATATATATACTATATATATATATATATATATATATATATATATATATATATATATTATTTAAATTACATTAGGTGAGATTTGTAGGAATTTTTTTTATTCTCTTATTTTAATTCCCCCTCCTTGAATAGGGCTCTGCCTGTAAGTGATGGTGATGTGTGTAAAAAAAAAAAAGAGAGAGAGAGAGAGCAAGACACAGTTCTAAAAGAAAATTTTAAAATAAGGCATTTTAGCTAATATACAAAATTTGCAATGAATAAAATTTTTCATTTACAAAAGCAAATCAGTGATGAAAAATTAAAAATCTTTTTTCTTTTAGTCAGTTTATAATTTAAAGTTGGGGTCCTGAAAACTACAAATTTTTTTTATTGTAATCATAATACAATAAATAAAGTTAGTATCATTTCTGTATAAAAGTTAACCATTTTAAATTAAATATGTATAGTGTAAATTCAAGATTGTTTAAAAATTTAGATTAAATAATTGAATTTTTCCATGAATCATAAGCCTAATTAAATACAACTTTGTTTTAGTCTTTCAAATAAAAATTCTACCTTAGAATAAAAGGAAAAAATGTATTCCAAAAAAAAAAAAAAAATACACACATGCAGAAAAATAATAATAATTTATTTTCCTTTATTTGATGTCCTTTTTCAATATGTAAGTGTAGTAGAATATAATCATTTCACTTGTCAAGTTAGCCATATATGCCTTTATACATGTCAGTCCTATGCACATTAAATTTATATAAGTTTGAAAGAAATTAGTAAAACATGGCTATGAAAACTTGCTGCAGAAAAATTTAGGCATTTGTTACTTATTGCTGGATGTAGCCATGAACTTGACTATATTTTTTTGAGTCAAGTCCAGTAAAATTGGCCAAGTCTCCAAATCCCAGGATCTGAGTCCCAGACTTGGTGGGTAGCTAATATATATAATTAAATGGCAAGTGATTGTGATTTAACACAACTAATCTTAATCCTTTTCTAGGTTTGTTGTTTATTATTTTCATGTTTTAAACTAATATGGCAGAAAAAGCAGATGAAAATTTTTCTTCTCCAGAAATAAGACAATCACTTGTAAGTTTTTACTATATTGTTTCATAGTTTAATATATAATTATTTAAAACACCCTAAGAAATTAATGTATAATCCAACATGCTCTTATCTTTAAAATTATTTTCGAGTTTAATTGTTTTCATCTTTGTTCTCATATTCAGGTTAACACTGCCATAGATTTTTTAAACATGGAAAAAATTCTTGTTCAGCCAGAGGAAAAGAAACGACAGTTTTTAATAAAGAAAGGTTTAACAAGTGAAGAAATTGAAATTGCATTTAAGAACTCAAAAGTTCCTGTAAGTAAAAAATATATGGTTTAACCAAGTGTATTGGGAAGCTTTATTTAGTAAATATTTAGTACACATTAGGTTGTATATAATATGATATTCAGTTATGTATTGTATAATTATTCAAAGGGGTTATCATTTACATAATTAGTCATGTGACATAATAAAATTCATATTAATTCATAATTATAAATGAATTTATCTTCTAAGTAGTCTTGAAAAAGTTTAGAGAGAGTAGGTGAAATAGAATGACACAAAATATCTTAAATCTCAATTTTTCGAAAATACTTGTGTGTATTCAAAACCCCTTTAGAAGTGTGAAGCATACCTTTTATGTGGATGGACATAGCCCTTCTGTAGAGCAGTCTGAAGAAATGAAAGTTTTTTAGAACTATTATAATCTGATATAAGCTTGTTAAGCTAGGGAAACTGTTAGTATCCTTCCAAGAAAGCTCACTTAATAAAGAAACAAAGAATTGAAAATATTTCTTTCAAAGTATGCTAAGTTGTTTTAATGATCACTTTAGTAGATTGATGAAGGAATTATATTTTTGAGGCATTGAATACATTTACGTTTTCTTTACTCAATTGAAAATACAAGAAAGAACAGAGATCACTCTCCAAGACTACTTTCCTAGCATCAGGTATTTGTTGTTAGGTGTGTTTTGAAAATAAATATAAATAATTTTCCCTCCCCATGATCTACATAATCTAAACAACCTTGATGTTGTTGGGCCAAAATATTGGGTTTTCCTAGTCTCTGCAAAGAGGTTTGATCTGATTTTTTATTTTTCTTCTTTTTTGCTTACCCTCTCAGCGGTTCATTAATATGTATTTGTTGTTGTTGCATATTTATATATGCATTTAGATACTTTCACTGTTCTTGGGTTAATTTCTAATTCACAATGCTACTTTTTTTTTTTTTAAAGTTTTCATTACTGAATTCGAGGAAAGGACTTTCCAGGTAGTTTCTGCTTACTATCTTCTTGAGAGATTGAAACAGTGCCTTTAGGCATGTGTGTCAATCACTCAACCATTATACCACAATAACACTTCTTTGGAAGGTGTCTGCTCTCTGAACTTTGGTCTATGATTGAGGGTACAGAACATAACTGGTCATTTTTTGCATTTCTGACTAAACCTTCTATGGTAGGGAATCTGAATATGAATCCCGACAAACCATCAGGAGGCTGTCTCACACTAATGTGTATTATTAGTGGTCATCTGGGGCCCACTGCAAGATCTTCCATGGAGCCTCTCATATATATATATATATATATATATATATATATATATATATATATATATATATATATATATATATATATATATATATATATATATATATATATATATATATATATATATATATATATATATATAAAAGGGGTGCCAAAATTTTAATTGATATCAATAATTTTAAACCATCTGATACAGAGTACCGTTAAGATACCCCTAGAATTTACTGATACTGAGCACTGATACCAATTTTTTTTACTGATCTCATGAAAGTTGAAACAAGATTGACAATTTTCAGTGACTGTAAAATTTTGGTTTTCTGCTATCCTGTAATACCTAGTTATTTTGAAGTAACATTTCTAAACAAAACTATTGATAGGTGATCTAGGGTTTGTGCCACTTAGCCTTTGAAGCCGACTTTCCCTAATGCACAGTCTATTTCCTTCAATAATTTCTGAAACATTCGCAGTGTTTAAAATGAAATTTCCACTTTGTTGAACACAATTTCTCTTATTCTTGACAGAAACTCAGGTGCTTGAGCGTTCTGATAGCAAACCATTTTCTGTTTATTCTTACTGTCTCTATCCTCAATTTTCAGCTAAAGGAGGTTGTGCATATATGCGAAATGATTTTATTTTCTTGTGTCTCTAATTTGGAGTGGCTTAAGCTCTTTTGCCATTCTACAGAGTAAATTCATCTATTCTGTTTATTTATCTCCTAATTCTACTGACTATCCTAAATTCTTCGACTATCTAAGCTCCAAGATGGAGCGCATGCTCTCTCTTTAATAATTATCATATTAGGTGATTTCAATGTTCACCACCACTGGTGGTTTTTTTTTTAGTTTTCATGATACAGCTGATGATTATGCCTTCCAATTCTCCATACAAAATGACCTTCAGCAGTTGGTATAGTTCCCTACTCATCCTTGATCATCTTGTAGATGAACCCAACATTCTAGACCTTTTTCAAAATTTCTAACCCTTCTCATTTTGTCAAACTCTATCCTCCTTTGGATTTTTTTCTGATCAATTTCTTATCTCTGTATCATCAACATTTTCAATTCTTCTGCAAGAAAGACCCTGGCCATTGAGAAGAAACCTTTGTGACATTTCTGTGTGCAAGTTTTTCGAACTTTTGATTGTATTTCTTTGATTTCCAGTGAAATGATTATCACTTCCGTGGGCAGGTCCCTCGGAGTGTGCTTAGCGTATTATCAGTGTGATTCTCTTTGGCATGGATATGTACATTCTATAAATTTTCCCTCCTACTAAACATTACAAACCTTGGTTTAACTCTGCTTATTCTTTTTTTGTTATTTGCCATATGCATGCCGCATTGTGGAATTAGTGTCATCTTCAAGCTTTAGAAACTCATTCAATTTGAATTTCATCCCGGAATCTTGCAAAATCTGTTCTTTGTAACCCCAATAAGTTAATAGCATTCTGTTGTATATCATCCCACATTGGTATCCAGAGTAAAGAGGAAAGCCGATCAGCAATCTAAAATTCCCCTTTATTTTGCCATGATTACTCACTCAAAGTATCTCTCAACTGTTTTGAGACAGAACCATCTTCCCTGGACCTACTACAGATCTCATATTTGTTGAATATCCTAAATTTGTTAACAAGAATGCTGTGAAGCTAATGGCGAAGGAGTTAAGCTTTGGTACATCAAATCCACCATATGGAAATGGTCATCTTTGTATCTCGGAAACTCCATCAAAAGCTGGTACTGGCTCGCCTATTTATTATACTTATGTGACCCTTGTCACCTGTATCTACATCTTGAGAGACCCTTTTCCACCAGCCAGTTTTGTTGAATTTCTCCCACCTCTAATTAGACATCTGTTCATAGATTGCACAGCACAAACCTTCGTTACAGGTTTATCCCTTCCTTGCATTCAGAAGTGAATGATGAACAACTGAAGCACATTTAACAGATTCCAACAAACTATATTTTTCATGCCATATATGCGTACTTGCGAAAAGTACATCTTTTGAGTAAGTTATAATCACACATTTATCTAACTCAAAAAATGTAATGATTTTAGGAGGCCTTCCCTAATGTTGTTGTTTTTTTTTTGTTTTTTTTTGTCCCAGTTTGGCTGCACTTTTAAGTGAGCTTTGAAGACTTCCATACAGAAAAAAATAATATAAGGAAGGATTATGAAAGTGATAGGTGATGAATTTACAGTTAGATAAATTAATGAACGGTAAAAAGAGGGTAGAGGAGGGAATGCAATCTCTAGGAGCATCACTGTTAATAGCTTTAAAAGATTAACATCTGTAGAGTGCTATATATATATATATATATATATATATATATATATATATATATATATATATATATATATATATATATATATATATATATATATCGATGGGAAGTATCAGATGTATATATATGATAATCCACATAGTACATTACTTAAAGTAACAAATATCATTAGCATAATGCTTTTTTGAATTCGTAAATTCAAGCATGAATTTGAGTAGTTTTCAAAGTTAAAGAAATAATTTAGGATAAAGGGAAAAAAAAATTTAGAGAATCTAAAGTAATTCATGATGTAATGGGTAGCAACATTGATATGGTTTCATTGTACAAAATAAATTTATAAAATTTCACCTTTTCATCTGCAGTATGAACTAAAAGAGGTTCAAGTTAATAATTGGGGCTGTCTGTCTGTTTTCTTTGTTTAATTATATCAGGAAAAATTAAGGACTAGAAAAATTCCTCTTTCTTTCCTCCTCTTCCTCCTCCTCCTTCTTTCATTTCGTTTACCTCTTTCTTTCCTTTACTTCTTCATCTCCTTTTTTCCTTTTCCTCTTTTTCTCTCTTTTTTTTTTTTTCTCATTTTTTTTCTTTATTTTTATTATTGTTTTTATAATCTTGTAATTTTTTTTTTTATAAAGCCAAAAGAAAATTATAGAGTATATGACATAGAAGCACAGAATTTTACCCAAGAAAGAAGGTTGGCAACTCTCCCAGCTCCAATTTCTCTTCCCTTCCAATCTCCAAGAACTCTATGGACTGTAGTAAGGGATTCATTTAACATGTTTATTTACATAACTGGGATTGCCCTCGTTATTAATTATATGTATCAGGTTAGTATGTCGATTGTGTTTCATACTTTTGTAATGTATTAAGAGACAAATTAATTTTAATTCATTCCTGGAATAATTTTTTTTTTTTTATTTTCATTTTCCAGAATTACATCATGCCATTTCTAACAGGCAAAAGAACGAAAACCAAAGAAGAAATATTATTAGAAGTTCAAGCTTCAGTAACAGAAGTTCTTAAACACTTGGAATCGACTCTTGAAAAAATCAACAATAATATCTTGCTCCAAAATGTATGTGTAAATAAATTAGTTTTCAATTATGTACAAATTTAAAGAATTTTAGCTTTGCAAGTTCTGAAATTAAATACCTGTTGACCACATTTAACTTCATATATTGAAAAACATCTGAATACATGTGTAATATAAATTAAATAATTTTTATGTAGGCAATTGACTGAAATTTTTTACGCCATATATATATATATATATATATATATATATATATATATATATATATATATATATATATATATATATATTATATATTATATATATAATATATATATATATATATATTTCCTTGCCAAGCTTGTGAATTGCATTATATAGGTGAAACAACTGAACACAATAGAAGAATTTACCAACACAGATATGACCTAAACATAGATAATCAAAATTCAGCTCTCACTATACACAGACAAAACAATAATCATAATATAAACCTTAAGGACAATTACATCATTAAACACATTAATAATTATAATAAAAGAAAAATGTCCGAAGCTTATTGTATAAAAAAATCTACCGAATTACAACCTACGTCCAGGGGATTTCAAAATAGATCAGTTGCAGAATGCCATCATGCACCGCTCTCCATTTTTCAAATCAATGTGTACCAAATCATTGCTTAACAACCAACTACCACATTGTTAACACAGAACTTCAGCGAGAAATGAGGCGTGTCAGTTTGCCTGAATGAGGCTTCAAAACAGAAGTGAAAGCTAGTCTTCTAATGTATTACTTTTTATACATTGTGATGTGAATTGTTTTTTAAAAATTTTTGATGTTTTAAATAAACTGTGATTTCTCGATAGCAATGGTAAACCTTAGGGTATATATATAATAATATATATATATATATATATATATATATATATATATATATATATATATATATATATATATATATATATATATATATATTATATATATATATATATATATATATATATATATATATATATAATACCTCTGGTGTGCAAAGGCTAGAGGTCTATTGAAACTGAAGAGAATTAGTGACAGTGGAAGAGTCAATAAGCAGAAAAGCTCAAGACTCTACCTTTTAAAGGAAAGCTATATGAGTGGAACCACCCAAGATGTGTGATGCGTATTCCATACAGGAGAGAACGACAACTTTATAAAGAGCAAGTAACCGTTTAAGTGAAGAAATTCTGAAGGCACCTCAGAACACCTAACCTCTTAGAACCTTTGTTAGAAAGAGGAGTAATGTGATAATAATTCCAAGGAAGATCATGAGAAAAAAAGAAACTCCTATAATATTAAGGATAGATGAAGATTTTGAGTTGAGTATTTTCAAAAAGATATTATAGCTGTATGGAAGGTTTTGTTGAGTAGAGAGATGGAGGAACTGAGTTTTTGAGACATTGAAAACAACCATATTTTCTCTGCCCCAATTTGAAGCAAAGTTAGAGTTGACATTTTTTTGCAAAATGCCAGAAAGGTTGTGAGGAAGAAGAACCAGAAATATTATTGCATTTATGACGGAGAAATGAGTTTTTGGTGTTGCAGAGAATAGATTTTGCATGATTCCGGGATGAAATGTAAGTTGCATGAGTTCCTGGAGTTTGAAGATAGTGGTAATCCCAGAAGGCAGCATTCCTGCGGCGGATAGCACAAGAACAAGCAGAGTTAAACCAAGGTTTGTTAGGTTTAGTAGTAGGAAAAGAATACAAGATGTATTCCTCCATGCCTGAGAGAATCACCTCAGGCATGCACTCAGTATTTTCCGATGGACCCTCAGACGGAAACAGTAATCATTTCATGGGAAAACAGAAATGTACAACCGCAAACCAGACCAGCTAGTGGCACCGAAATGTCAGAAACGTCTTCTCGCCGAAGGCGGGGGCAGTTCTTGCAGAAGACTTGAAGAGACAGAACAAGATACAGAAATAAATAATTGATTGGATGAACCAAGAGGAGGAAAGAGTTTGACAGTGTAAGGAAAAGGATAAGAAGTTAGGAAAAGATCAAGTATGTTTTGTTCATTACCAAGACAGTCAGATGCACCAACTGCTCAAGGTTGTTTTGAATAGAAAAGTGGTAGGCGAGTTCACCAGCTGCATCATGAGAACTAGGTTAAAGCCATTGTCGGTGGTCAACGTTGAAATCATCTAAAATGATGATATCAGAGAAAGGAGAAGAGGAAAGAAAGTGCTCTATTTTGAATTTAAGATAGTCGTAATTTTTTTTATAGTCTGTAGAGTTAGAGGTAGGAGATAAATAGACAGAACAAATGAATTTCGTTTTAGAGTTGTAAGAAAGTTTGTCATAGAGATCAGAAGACTCAAAATTAAGTGGCACGAGAACAACATCATTGTTGCGTACATATGCTCAACATCCGCTTTTGGCAGAAAATTGAGGATAGAGACAGTAGGAGGAAACAAAGTAGGGTTTACTGTCATAGCACTCAAACGCTTGAGTTTCAGTTAAGAACAAAAGATTAGGTCTAGAAGAAGAGAGGTGGTGCACAACAAAATGGAATTTAGACAAGATACTGCGAATGTTGCAGAAATTAATGAAAATGAAGACTGCACCAGGGCAAGCCAGCATCAAGGTCTTTGTGGCACTAACCCCATCACAGGAGGCCACCAATTCACAAGTGGTGACAAGGGAAAGGGTGGTGAGGGGCATTGTTTGTTTGGATGTCACCCCTTCAAGTATCTCCGAGGCAGCTTTTTGTTTCGCCATATTTTATTTAAAGGTAACATACAATGAGCTTGTAAATTTGTGGGAATATGTGATGGGAGGGGAAGTTGGGGGGGAGGGGTTATGGGGAGCAAGTACACACCAATGTGAGACGAGGGAACACCAGAGAACCTCTGTGAAGGTGAAACGCGAAAAGGATCAAACCAGAGGGCAACAGAGTGAAACGGAATGGTCTAGCCCACCCTATCACCCCGAGGGTTAAGCCCAGTGCCACCCACTGGGCTTAACCCTCAGTGTGATAGGGTGGGCTTCTGACGGTTCTACATCCTTATATATATATATATATATATATATATATATATATATATATATATATATATATATATATATATATATATATATATATATATATATATATATATATATATATATATATATTAGGGATGGAGCGATAAAAATTTTTACCGATACCGATACCAAAAAATATCCGATATTAATACCGATACCGATACCAAAAAATTTTAGCCAATACCGATACCGATATATATATATATATATATATATATATATATATATATATATATATATATATATATATATAATATATAT